>CM028350.1:37289012-37556397 GCA_016618105.1 Dendrobium huoshanense | reverse complement strand
AACTTCAATTATATATTTAGGATTGCTTTCATTTTTAGATCCCTAAAAATCCTATGACATCCGTGTAGAAGTCTTAGGAATTAGAAGAGAACGACACTTTTAATCCTACAACACTAGTGACATCTAAGGACAAAAAATTAAGGACCGAGTCTTAGAAAATATAGACTTAGGGTGCATGTTCCTTATAGGATAGAGACTTTAAAACAACAACTTAGTGACACGTTTTCCTAGATTTAGATTTTTGTTTTCTTAATTCACTAATAATCAACTATAATCTTAATCTAATTCTTAAAACCTATTAAAACAAAACACTGAATTCTTAATTAAATAATTATTAACATTCTATAACTATTAAACTTTAAATCTAAAAATGTAAACCTAAATCAATTCTAACTAATTTAATAATTTATCCATAACCAATATAAAAATCTAAAAGATGTAGACTATCTTAGGAGACTGAAATACAAACTAAACTCATTAGGATAAAAGATTCTTAAAGATTAAACTAGAAACTAGAATAATTTTCTAAAATAATAACAAACAAATCCCTTAATACACAACAATCGCTCTAAAAGTGAAGTTTATTGGATGGACTACTCCGGGCTGCGGGGCTAAGTGTCCTAAGGAGGCTGGTTCCTCGAGCCTGGTGGCACAACGCCACGAATGGATCTAATAGAGTGACAAAATATAAAAATTAATTCTTCCTAATTGGCTTAATTCAAAACTTGATTAATAAATGATTTAATTCACCCTTTTCTTTTCTTTTAGCAACAAACTACAGTAGTTTAACAAAGTTAATCATCACTGGGTAACCCAGGCCTACGAGGCTATTAAGTTAGCCCCAAGGAGGGTGAAATAAACCTCACGGCCTCGGTGTGAAACAAAGGTGGTGGTTAATCAAACACTAAAATAAAAGATACCTAAAATCAACTTTAAAACACTAAGATTTGAATTTTAATTAAAATTTCTTCTTTGTCCTTTTCAACAAACAAATCAAATATACATATAACTCTAACTAAACTAATCCCATATAGGACTTACCAAAACACACAGCTTTCACACACTTAGATGAGTTTGATAGGACACGACTATTAGCTTTAAGTTAGGATTTTGTTCTGCTTTTCTTTTTTGTGCGCTGTTGTGATGCTCTGCATGTGACCCGTGTGCTGTTTGTTTTTGCTACCTGTTGTAGCCTTTCTGTGATGTGATTTCTGTACTGTTTTCTAGCTTTCCTTTCTGTACTGTGGTTGTGACGTTAGAATACCCATAGGTTAGGCACGCTCTTTCATACTAATGCTGTCTTCCTGCAGGTGGCCGTGCTCATATAATGCTATTAAAAAGGGGGGCTAAAAATTAATAATCATGTATAACTGCTTTAGGTACCCGCTTCAGCTACTTAGCCCCCAATAATCAGAGCACGGCCAAGTGATTGATGTGCGCATTTTAATTTACATATATAACTGCTTGGGTGAAATTTTTATTATAACTGCTTAGGATAACCCCTGCAGGAGAGTCTAGAATTTTCTCTTTTTCTGATGTGATGTATTTGAGATGTAAATGTTGTGAAAATTTAAAATGAGGCATTTTTAAAGAGATAGGAATCCAAAGGGAAAAGTAAACCCCTACAGGGGTTTCCTTTTTCATTTGGATATCCTTTTGGAGCGTTCACTACGAGGAGTCCAAAGGGAAAAGTAAACCCCTACAGGGGGTTTCCTTTTTCATTTGGGCATTCTTTTGGAGGACGTACTACGAGGAGCCCGAAGAGCTAAAGATGATCCAAAGACGAATCAAGGAAGTAAAGAAGAAGACTGAAGGCCGAGGATATAAAAATGCCTTATTTTAAGATTTGCGTCATTTCCGGGTTGTTGACGGTGGAGCCCGGCCACCTTTACTTACTGTACTCTGTGATGTAATATTGTATGGCACTTGCCATGGACACTCTTTTTCGTGGGATTTTGTTTCTGTTGATTGCTTGTTTACTCTGATTGCGCAGTAGAACCAGCATGCTTTTCATAGGTTTCTTTCTTGCATGTGCTTGTGTCTGACCGTTAGGCTCTTTAGGATAAAAATTCTTCTATTCGTAATTAATAATAAAAATTTAAGATTAATTCACATAGAAACCATAACGATTTTAGGGAATAGCCGGAATCGTCCGGGGGCGCATGCACGCATTCTCTCTTCTATTAGACAAATTTCCCCGCCTGAGGGTAGAGTCCGGATAATCTGGCCTATGAGGATGAAGTGCCGGACCTGGGGAAATTTAGTCATTCAAAAGTTATTTTTATAAAGCCTTTTTAAAATTCATACATATCTGATTTGGAGACTTTAACCAGCATAATTGCATTAGTAACTAATCGAAATCAAAATTTAATTGCATCAGTTTTAGGAGCATTGTACCACTCATAAATGTGGGATCACTTAGGAATTTCTCTAGTTTTGTCGATCCCAAATTTCAGTGTCTAAACTACCTACCCATCTCTCATATAGACCGGACATCATGGATTTTACACGATTAGGAGTTTTAGCTGGCTTCCTTTGTCAGACAAGGAATAAGTCCAGGACTGCATTAGCTAGGTCGTAGATGTTAGTGTTGTATGTGCAACACTACATCTTTTATAGATTTAGGGTCTAAAGGTGAGTAGTACGGGTGTACCATTACACACCTTATTGGTGGGTAAGTCTTCCTTTCTTTCGAAGGCTATAAATCCTGCCTATCCGCGTCACACAGATGACGCCACCTCCATCTTTCTCTCATGCTTGTTCGAATGCGTGATCTCTCTCTTTTTCTCCAGTTTTTCCACTTCTTCGAGCCGACCGGATGTTGAATGAACGATGTGTGATTGATTAAGCCAATTGGGACCTTCTTCCCTTTGATTAGGAAAGCCTAGAAATCCCCTTACACTAAACCCATCAGAGGAGATAATCTAACGTCCTTAATCGAGAGTCTTCTTAGACCGAGGTCTAAGATGTAATTAACTTCGGGGGCTTGCGCCCGTAGGAAACCGATCCCCACAATCAAATAAACCTCATTCGAGCTGATGTATCGAATGGGGGAAATCTCGTGAATTTAGGGTTATAGATATTATTATCCATCGAGGTGTGTAGGTGAAAACCCGCTATCCTCCATGGCTAATCGTATCTATAACTCCATCTGCTCTTCCATCGGCCTGCTTGTGCCGAGTGTAAAGGCCTACGATCATTTTGTCCTACGGGATAGTGTGATCGTACTCTTTGCATTCAAACCACACGAGCGGAATCCTTTCGGAGACCCACAAGAGGAAGCAAAAATAAGGAAATAGAATGTCTGTCTTAATATTAGAGTGATGCAGTGACCTATATATAGGAATTACAATGTTAAAACTGTAAATAATGAAACAATGGAATGAAAGGTTCTATTTCTGCTAATATTCCCCCTCAAATTAAGCATTCGTTTGAACGAATGTTTAATTTGTGACGTAGTTCGGTAATCCGTGAGATTGCAAATGGCTTCGTGAAGATGTCGGCAATTTGATCCGTCGAGGAAATGTGCTCGAGTGCAATCTGGCCGGAGCTTATTTGTTGACGAATAAAGTGATAGTCGATCTCGATGTGCTTCGTCCTGGCGTGAAACACCGGGTTTTGGCGATGGCCATTGCCGAGGTGTTGTCACAGTAGATGACTGTTGGTGAGGATTGCAGGAGTTTAAGCTCGGATGCGAGTCGTCGAAGCCATATAACTTCTAAAGCAGCTGCGGAGAGTGATCGGTATTCTGCTTCAGTCGAGGATTTTGCCACGGTCACCTGTTTCTTTACTGTCCAGGAGAGAAGATTGGGGCCAAGGAAGGTACAGAAATTGGAGATGGATTTCCGGTCGGTGTTGTCGGATGCCCAGTCGGCGTCTGAGTAGGTCCGAAACTCGAGTGATCCGAGAGTGATCGGTAGACCATGGGATAGAGTGCCTTTTACGTAGCAGAGAAGTCTTTTTAATGCTTTGAAATCTTGTTCGGTAGGTGATTGCATATGTTGGCAGACTTGGTTAGCAGCGAAGGCGATGTCCGGTCTGGTGATCGTGAGGTATTGAAGAGATCCTGCAAGTTGGCGTAAGAGAGTGGGATCCGGAAATGGTGATAGGTTCGGTGCTTTCTGTTTTGTCGTGGGCGTGATCGGAGTTGGAGCAGGTTTGCAATCTTTGTATCCTGCGTCATTGAGTATCTTAGTAGCGTAATGTTCTTGAGACAGAAAATAGCTATGTTTGGAGCAGGTCACCTGTATGCCAAGAAAGAGGGAAATGTGGCCAAGTTGTTTTAGTGCGAATTGCTTTTGGAGTTGATTGAGGAGATGCCAAATTGCAGGTTCGTTGTTCCCTGTAATCAATAAATCATCAACATAAATGAGTATATATATTGGAATGTTGTCTTGAGTAAAGAGAAGTAGGGAGGGATCAGAACGACTAAACCGAAAGCCTTATTGTTGAAGGAAGGTGGTGAGAGTTTGGAACCATAGGCGCGGTGCTTGCTTCAAGCCGTATAGATTTTTGTAGTTTACATACTGCATGTGGATGTGCGGGATCGGTAAACCCCGGAGGTTGGCGCATGAAGATGACTTCGGGTAGATCTCCGTGGAGAAAAACGTTTGCAATGTCGAGTTGGTATACCGGCCAGTCGCGGTGTAAGGACAGCGTAAGTAGAAGTCGAATGGTAGTCATCTTGGCGACGGGACTGAATGTCTCGTTATAGTTGACACCGAACTGTTGGTTGTAGCCGAGAGCGACCAACCGTGCTTTATATCGATCCACCTGTCCGTTAGGAAGTGTTTTAATTTTGTAGGTCCACTTGCAGCCCAAGATGGGCTTGTCAGCGGGGGGTGGTACGAGGGTCCAGGTGGATTGTTGTTGCAAAGCGTCAATTTCGGTTTGCATTGCTGCACGCCAGTGTGGAGTTTTGAGTGCTTGAGTGTAGATATGAGGAATGTCTGAAGTGTGGTTGTGAGCTAGGAGGTTAAATATTTGCTTTGGTTTCTGGATTCCCGATTTCAGCCTGGTTTGCATTGGGTGACCTTGCATGATAACGGGTTGGATAGTAGGAGGTAACGAGCTGATGTCGGGATTGGAGGAAATGAGTTCAGCCGAGGTGGTTTGATGGGCCGGAGTGGGTGAAGTCTGAGTAGACGGCGAATTGAATGTACTGTTATTAGTGGATGTTTGTGTGGGTGTTGAGGATGGAGTCAGGATGAGTGGTGGTATGTGTGTGTGGGATGGATGAGATGTCACGACCAGACCCGACCCGAGACGGATCCCGTTCGCACCGGGCCGCGACAAGAAAAACTAACCAGGATCTAGCTTTGGAATTTGTTTCAGAACTGATTCTTCCAAACAATTTAAACAAAACAGACAAACACAGAGCTACTAAAAATATCAAATACAGCGGAACAAAAGATCTATCATTTATTTTCCTCAAAACAATCATCTACAAATACAGTACATGGCTTTTAGACAGAAAGAAAGACAGAACAGAAAAGCCATTACTGTACAAAAATCAAAAGGTACAAAACAAAACATATACTGATCAGACTCTGAAATCTATTCCTGGACTTCCTTCCCTTTCCCAGAACCTGAAAACCACCAGAAAGCAAGGGTGAGCTCAACAGCTCAACAAAGCAACAAACCTCCAATCAAAATTCTCAGAATCTCAAAACCAACACATCAGACAAATTTGTACAGAAATCAGAACAGAATCGGACAGATATCAAATCGGACAGATCAGAACGGAATAGAACAAAATCGTATCAGAATCATATCATACAGATCATAATCAGATTTATATCGTACGGAAATCAGAATCAGATATTTAATTAATAGCTAAACTAAACTAAACAGAATCACTACGGATTCTGACCCTTATGTCTCCCTTTGTGCTCACAGCACCAGAACAGATGTGCTTATCGCACAAGAATACATATATATTGCTTATAACACCTAAACAGATTTCCTCGGATCCGGAACAGAACAGATATTTCTCCAACTTGAGCTCATCTAAGTTTTTCTTTATAGTATAAACAGATAGCATATTAATTCCGAAGAAATCCGGACAAATCAGAACTTAGACAAAAATCGGGTAGCACAACGGCAGTATACGGAATTTACACAATTTTTCCTGAAAATCAAAATTCACCAAATTTACACAGAATATAGATAACAACATTTTAGAACATTTATTCTACTGTACAGATAATTTTCAATTTCATAGAAAAATTCAGTCAACTAAAAATACAGTTGAATCAAAAATACCCGGACAAAAATCTTCAGAAAATAACCAAAATGTGCACACTCGGCACGTCAACAATATACAGAAAGTTACACGGTAAAAACTGAACCAATCAAAAGATACGGACGAAAATCGCTAACGGAAACAAAATCCGGACAGAAAATACCGCCAAACACGACGGTTCTGAAAATTGAGAAAGGCGGAATGTGCCTTACATTGCGTACAGCAATATCCTGAACAGTCTCGTCGGACGAAAACAGCTCCGCGTCGCCCGAAAATCAACTTTTCCACAAATGCCCTCGACTTTCTCTCTCCTCAAAAGATATTTTATAAAAATCTGATTTTTCTCTCTCTTCAAATGACAGAATTTCCTTAAGTAAACTTCAGATCGGCCCGGCCGATCGCCAGATCGTCCCAGGACGATCAGACCAATTTGATCGTCCTGGACAGCTCGCAGGGCGATGATCCGGCCGATAATTCTGAACAGTGTCAATCGGCCTGGCCGATGTCTCCAATCGGCCTGGACGATGCCTACAGGAAAACACCTGGAACAAATCTGGGCAATTTCTGGAGCAGCTTCTCAACTGATCGTCCCAGGACGATCCCAGATCGTCCTAGACGATCCTGGAGCAGATCTTGCTATTACAATCTCCCCAACTCAGAAAAATGTCGTCCTCGACATTATCCAATCCAAACTCAGTCAAAACAAGTACGGGTACGACTGTCTCATGTCCGACTCTTTTTCCCACGTGGCTTCCCATGCAGTCAGGTGCTTCCACTAGACTTTAACCATCGGAATCTGTTTATTTCTTAACTTTCGGACGTTGTACGCCAAAATCAACTCTGGCTCTTCCTTGTACGCCAGATTCTCCTGAATCTCAACCTCATCAGTAGATACCTTCTTGCCAGAGTCGGATACCCACTTCCTCAGAGTGGATACGTGAAACACGTTATGCACATCAGGCATCGAATCAGAAAGCAACAGTCGGTAAGCAGATTTTCCAATCATTTCCAAAATTTCAAAAGGTCCAACATACCTTGGACTAAGCTTGCTCACATGGCCAAATCTGCTCACACCCTTCATCGGGCTAACTTTGACATACACAAAGTCGCCAACTTGAAATTCGACAAACCTGTGCTTCTGATTGTAATACTTCTGCTGTCGATCTTGAGCGGCTTTCAATCTTTCTTTTATCAAACTGATCTTTTGAGCAGTTTCATCAGCAAAAGTGGCACCTAAAGCCTGTCTATCTCCGACCTCCGTCAGAGTCAAAGGAGTACGGCACTTCCTGCCATACAGAGCCTCGTACGGTGCCATACCGATACTGGACTGGAAGGTATTGTTATAAGCAAACTCAATCAGTGGGATATGATCTTCCCAGCTTCCGCCAAAGTCCAAAATACAAAGCCTCAACAGATCTTCCAGTACCTGAATAGTCCTCTCAGACTGTCCGTCGGTCTGAGGATGAAAGGCTGTACTGAAATGCAGTTTCGTACCCAAGCCTTGCTGAATGCCTTTCCAAAGTCTGGAAGTAAAACGTCCATCTCGATCAGATACGATAACGCGAGGCACACCGTGCAATCTGACTATCTCCTTCACATAAATCTGTGACAAGCGATCAACTGAATCCGTCTGTCTGATCGAAAGAAAATGGACGGACTTCGTTAATCGATCTACAACCACCCAAATAGCATCGTGCCCTTGTCTAGATCGAGGAAATTCCATAGCAAAGTCCATCGTTACCTCCTCTCATTTCCACTCAGGGATAGGCAACGATTGCAACAGTCCACCTGGTCGCTGATGCTCTGCCTTCACCAACTGACAGGCTTCGCATCTCGACACAAACTCTGCCTTATCCTTCTTCATCCCAGGCCACCAGAACAAAAGTTTCATATCAGCATACATCTTACCACTGCCTGGATGAACAGTGTAGCCTGAATGATGAGATTCGTACAGAATCTCATACCTCAAATCTCCAAACACAGGTACACACAACCTGTTCTTACAGAAAATAGCACCAGAATCAGAAATTCGAAGTTCAGGAGTCTTACCAGATCCAATCTGAGCAATCAACTTCGAATAATTAGAATCTGACTTCTGGGCTTCTTGAATCCTTATTTCCAAAGAAGACTGAATACTCATATGAGCTAACTCCAATCAACTGGAGGAAATCACCTCCAACTGCAATCGCTCCATGTCTCGAATCAGGAAAGCATCACCAGTAAGCTGCAAACCTGCTAATCCAGAAGACTTTCTGCTCAGAGCATCCGCTACCACATTCGCCTTCCCGGGCTGATACTGAATGGTCAAATCATAGTCCTTGATCAACTCGAGCCATCTTCTCTGTCTCAGATTCAAATCCTTCTGAGTAAAAATGTACTTCAGGCTCTTATGATCAGTAAAAATCTCACATCTGATGCCATACAGATAATGACACCAAATCTTCAAAGCAAACACCACTGCAGCAAACTCCAAATCATGTGTCGGGTAATTCTTCTCATGTGGTTTCAACTGTCTCGAAGCATAAGAAATTACCTGACCATGCTGCATCAGGACACATCCCAGTCCTTTTAGTGAAGAATCACTGAACACCTGAAAACCTTCTGTACCTGACGGAAGTGCTAGTACTGGAGCTGAAGTCAGAAATTTCTTCAATCTCTGAAAACTAGCTTCACACTCCGGTGTCCAAACAAAAGGAACCGACTTCTGCGTCAGTCTCGTCAGAGGCGTTGAAATATGTGAAAATCCTTTCACAAATTTCCTATAATACCCGGTCATGCCCAAGAAACTACGTACCTCAAATACCGTAGTCGGCCTTGACCAATCAGCAACTGCCTGAATCTTCTGGGGATCTACAGAAATGCCTTCTCCGCTAATCACATGCCCCAGAAAAGAAATGCTCTTCAACCAGAATTCACACTTGGAGAACTTGGCATACAGCTGATGCCTACTCAAAGTCTCCAACACAATACTCAAATGTCTGACATGATCATCCTCAGATGCAGAATATACCAGAATATCGTCAATGAAGACAATCACAAACTGATCCAAATACTCCCTAAATACTCGGTTCATCAGATCCATGAAAATAACAGGTGCGTTGGTTACCCCAAAAGGCATAACCAAGAACTCGTAGTGCCCATACCGAGTACTGAAAGTTGTCTTCACTACATCAGCTTCCTTCACCTTCACCTGATAGTATCCGGATCTCAAATCAATCTTCAAAAATATCGAAGATCCGGAAAGCTGATCAAACAAGTCGTCAATCCGAAGCTAACTCCAATACAGTACATGGCTTTTAGACAGAAAGAAAGACAGAACAGAAAAGCCATGACTGTACAAAAATCAAAAGGTACAAAACAATACCTATACTGATCAGACTCTGAAATTTATTCCTGGACTTCCTTCCCTTTCACAGAACCTAAAAACCACCAGAAAGCAAGGGTGAGCTCAACAGCTCAACAAAGCAACAAACCTCCAATCAAAATTCTCAGAATCTCAAAACCAACACATCAGACAAATTCGTACATAAATTAGAACAGAATCGGACAGATATCAAATCGGACAGATCAGAACGGAACATAACAAAATCGTATCAGAATCTTATCATACAGATCGTAATCAGATTTATATCGTACGGAAATCAGAATCAGATATTTAATTAATAGCTAAACTAAACTAAACAGAATCACTACGGATTCTGACCCTTATGTCTCCCTTTGTGCTCACAGCACCAGAACAGATGTGCTTATCGCACCAGAATACATATATAGTGCTTATAGCACCTAAACAAATTTCCTCGGATCCGGAACAGAACAGATATTTCTCCAACTTGAGCTCATCTAAGTTTTTCTTTATAGTATATACAGATAGCATATTAATTCCGAAGAAATCCGGACAAATCAGAACTCAGACAAAAATCGGGCAGCACAACGGTAGTATACGGAATTTACACAATTTTTCATGAAAATCAAAATTCACCAAATTTGCACATAATATAGATAACAACATTTCAGAACATTTATTCTATTGCACAGATAATTTTCAATTTCACAAAAAATCCAGTCAACTAAAAATACAGTCGAATCAAAAATACCCGGACAAAAATCTTCAGAAAATAACCAAAATGTGCACACTCGGCATGTCAACAATATACAGAAAGTTACACGATAAAAACTGAACCAATCAAAAGATACGGACGAAAATCGCTAACGGAAACAAAATCCGGAAAAAAAATACCGCCAAACACGACGGTTCTGAAAATTGAGAAAGGCGGAATGTGCCTTACCTTGCGTACAGCAATATCCTGAACGGTCTCGTCGGACGAAAACAGCTCCGCGTCGCCCGAAAATCAACTTTTCCACAAATGCCCTCAACTTTCTCTCTCCTCAAAAGATATTTTATAAAAATCTGATTTTTCTCTCTCTTCAAATGACAGAATTTCCTTAAGTAAACTTCAGATCGGCCCGGCCGATCGCCATATCATCCCAGGATGATCAGACCAATTTGATCATCCTGGACAGCTCCCAGGGCGATGATCCGGCCGATAATTCTGAACAGTGTCAATCGGCCTGGCCGATGTCTCCAATCGGCCTGGACGATGCCTACAGGAAAACACCTGGAACAAATCTAGGTAATTTCTAGAGCAGCTTCTCAACTGATCGTCCCAGGACGATCCCAGATCGTCCTAGACGATCCTGGAGCAGATCTTGCTATTACATGAGAGGCTTCAGATGAGGAGCAAGGTGCAGATTTGTAAGGAAAAATGTTCTCGTGAAAGGTGACGTGATGAGACACGAGTGTTCGACCAGTGACATTGTTGTAACATAGGTACCCTTTGTGTTTAGGAGAGTAACCTATGAAGATGCAAGGTTGCAACCGTGGAGCGAATTTGTCCGTTGAGTAGGGCCTGAGCCAGGGGTAACATAGACTACCAAAAGTTCGGAGATGTGTGTACGATGGTGTAATGCCAGTGAGTAGCTGGATTGGAATTTGGTTTGCGATTGATTTGGAGGGAAGAAGGTTTATTAGGTAGTGAGCTGTGGAAAGAGCTGATGCCCAGAATTTATGAGGAAGACCGGATTCGAGTAAAAGTGCACGGGTTAGATCAAGAAGATGGCGGTGGCGACGTTCGGCGAGACCGTTTTGCTCTGGCGTGTGGGGGCAGGTAAGTTGCTGTACGATGCCGAATTCTTGAAGGTAATATTGAAAGGTGTTGCTAGTGAACTCGCCTCCACCATCGGAGCGAAGCACTTTGGGAGTCTTGTTGTATTGTGTTTTGATTAAATTGCAAAGAGTTTTGAACATGTTTAGCGTTTCGCTTTTGGTGTGTAAGAAATATATCCAAGAAAATCTTGAGTAGTCGTCGATGAAAAGAAGATAGTAGCGATGACCGTTTAGGGACGGGTGAGGAGAGGGTCCCCAAACGTCCGTGTGAATTAGATCAAAAGGTGCAAGAGAATTCGTAATGCTTTTATTGAATACAAGTTCGTGGCTCTTGGCTTGGTTACAAGCGTTACAAGAAAAGGAATGATGAACATTTTTAATGTCCGGGAACAGCCGAGAGAGGAGAATTTTTGTGTCTTTGTTCGGGTGTCCGAGGCGAGAGTGCCAATTAGGCGAAGCTTGAGCTGTGACCGTGAGAGCCATGTCCTTTTGAGTCGGTGTTGTGCTAATGTGGTAGAGACCGTTATGGAGACGACCATGAAGCAGTGGTCGTTGGTCCCGAGAGTCCTTAATCACAAAACCATTTTTGTCAAATGAAATAGAAACATAGTTATCAGAAGTTAGTTTAGAGACAGAGATGAGATTGTGTGTTAAAGAGGGAACGTGAAGAAGGTTGTTGAGTTTCAACTTACGAGCGCTTTCCGGCAAGGGAAGGAGGCCTTGACCGGTGCTGTTGATGGGAACGGAATTACCATTTGCCGTGGAGATTGTTTCTGATCCTTGGTAAGTTGTGGGATAGTAGAGATTGTTGGCGTCCGGCGTTAGGTGGGATGAAGCACCGGAGTCAAGAATCCAATCTTGATTGATTGGGGTGGCGGGGTTGGCAAAGAGGGCACGGGATTGACGAGTATTGGTTGGAGCATACTTCGGGTTATTGCGATGCCAGCAGTTGAGGGCGATGTGCCCGAGTTTGCCGCAGATTTGACACAGCGGTCTAGATTGCGGTAGCTGGGTAGGGGCAGTGGACGAAGTTGCTGTGTTGGGTGTTTGGTATTTCGGTTTGCTTGATTTCCAGTTGTTGTTGTTGCGGTAACGAGAAGAATTGGATGGGGCTGCGTAGAGTGCCGACGGGTTGGTGCTATTTTGCTGTTCTTGAAGAGTTTCTTGTTGAAGGTGTATTTCTTCGTTGCACAAGAGAGCGTAGAAGGTGTCAAGATCTATCGGTAGGAGGGAGTTCCGGATGGTAGATTTGAAGGAATTGTATGTTGAGGGGAGTCCGTTGAGTATGTGGAGGATGATATCCTCGGGTTCGATCATGGAGCCGGATGCCGAGATATTGTCCACGAGTTGCTTGATTCGTGTGAGGTATTGTTGGACGGTGAGGTCCTTCATTTGCGTGCGGTAGAGCTCGTTCTTGAGCTGAATAACACGAGATCTGCTGGTTGGTTGCAGTCGACGCTCAAGAACAGTCCAAGCCTTGTGAGCGGTCGTGGACGTGATTATGTATGGTAGAATTGTTTGTGATACCGTTGAGAAAAGGGTGGAGAGGAGGTTGCTGTCAATGAGCAGCCATTGGGCGTGATCTGCGGACGTGGTGTCGAAGGGAGGTGGGGCGGTGCCGAGGAGGTGACCAGCGAATCCGTTCGCAGTGAATTGTTGCAGTAGTTGAATCCGCCAAATTGGGTAGTTGTCCGGCGTGAGATGATGAGGAGCAAGGTTCTTGATGTTGGAGACGAGGAACTTAAGATTGGGTGGAATGCCGGCAGCCATATTAGTGATGCCGGTTTGCGTGGAGGAGGAGGTGGTGATCGGAGAGAGAGGATCCATGGGTTCTTGATCTCTTTACTTGGCTCTTGATACCATGTCAGTGAAACCAGAGAGAGACAGAACACAGGCGAGAAACAAAGAGGAAGCAAAAATAAGGAAATAGAATGTCTGTCTTAATATTAGAGTGATGCCGTGACCTATATATAGGAATTACAATGTTAAAACTGTAAATAATGAAACAATGGAATGAAAGGTTCTATTTCTGCTAATACTCTTCACCACCAAGACAACCCGTGGTGGGTTGAATATAGTTCTTTATTCCGTCCAAGTAATTAAACGTCATTTTCTGGAAGGAGTTAGGTCAGAGGACACTATCAGAGAGAGGAAAAAGACAGGAAAAGAAGAACAAAGACCAAAGTTTTGAAGCTCATAGAGATAACTTTTTATCATAATTTGATCAGAAAAAGTTTGGTCTATAATGCAAAAAATATATATTTTTGCAAAGATGAATAAATTGATCTTCAAATTAATATGTTTTTATTATTCTTATAGCTCTTAAGCTTATGTCCTCTTTTTGTGAGTTAGGCTTATTATAAAATTGATATGGAAAAACACGTTTTGTTCAAATTTAAAATGTAATATTAATTAATTTATTTATTATGTTACAGTTCCCGGCTAAAAAAACTTATTTGCATTTTTATATCTTATTATTAATTTTTTTTAAAAAAATCTAAATTTAGAGTTTGTTGAGACTTCCGTAAATTTTTATAAAATTAATTATAAAATTGTTATAGGTAAAATTACTTTTTTGAAAACTGATGTCAAATTCAGCTTCTTTGTATAAAGATATGATGATTATTATTGCAAATTGAATTAATTAGGTGCTAATTGTGTTATGTTTAAATCCGTGACATGGAATATTTAAAAAAAATGAAATAAACCCTACACTGCTATAAATTTCCAAAAGAAACACTGTATAAAGCTTTGCAATTTGTTTAATTAAATTATTTTATTTGTTTGAAACGATGTTTACATTCTGCTGGTTCTCTTTAAGGTATAACAAGTTACCTTTGCACATTTAATTATTTTCAAATGAACCTTGTACTTTTTTAAGTTTTAAATATGGAGCACATTTGATTGCTTGTACGTACAAAAAAATCTTTTAAGGATGTAGAAATTTATCAAAAAATAAGGGGGTTTTCTTTTAAATTTTATTGAATTTAAAATTTTTGTACTAAAAAGTTATTTTACAATGCAGTGAAAATGTTGTCCCAAATGAAAATAGGGTCGGATTTGGGTTTACCCGCATAGTGCATGCCTCAGCCTCACAATCACATCCGCGCCCCGCATGGGCTACACCCGTGCTCGCGTAGGCCTCGCTCTTACTCCGCATGCCTGTCGCGGTGTCGCCCAACCTTCATGTTCACATTTTTGCATATGGGAGCCTATGCTTATTGCTGATTTGATCTGTCTCCCCATTTTTTGGGTGTTCACCCTTGAGCACCGTAGAATGTACCTAGGCTTCATTGTATTTTGGTTTAGTAGAGATCTTGAGCTTTAAGGTTTTTTTTTTATTTTTGAATTGTAGCTCTTTTGAATGTTAGTCAAGCTCGAGGTCCCTTTAAGGACCTTGTAATTTCTCCTTTATATTAACGCGTAGGCCCCGCCGTGGGTTTCCCCTAAAAAAAAAGTTTTTCATAAATTTATGTGATAGAAAACTATTTTTAGTGTTCATAATAGCGAAGTTGTTATAAAATATTGCAGTCGTCCCAAATAAATTGTTTATACCTATTGATAAAATATTTTGATTAAAATTTAAGTTATATAAATATAAAAAAGTTAATTTATTTCCTCATAAATAAATATTTTTATGTGTTTTTCATAAAATATATATTTAAAAATTTTAATTTAAAAATAAAATTCTAATGAAATATCAAATATCGTTCTCTTTTTTTTTTTCCAATTATATTTACTTATTTAGCACATTAATGGCGAAGAATATCGCGATGAGGTTCTCATAACTCATAAAGCCACCAAACTCTAACTAAAATACTCGTCGAAAGCAATTAAGGAGGTCCTTATACACGTTGACAGCTGGATTATGATTGGACTAAAAGTCTCCTGATTTCAATTTCCATGAAATTAAAGCGTGTTAAGAATAGATAATCATGTCAGTTGTGGGCCCAAATCCAGATGATAAAAGAAGAAAAGCCTAATCCAATTCTGGAGATTTCTCATAGGCCTATAAATAAGAATGGTATTTATGTAAAAATAAAAAGGTGGATTGTTTTTTTTCGAAAAACTGTATATTTTAATTTTTTTTAATATAAATTCTAATAATGTAAGAGAAGCACCAAATATACATAATGTAAATTATGCCATTAATTCAGTAATAATTTTATTACGAGGAATTTACATACATAAGTTATGTATGAAGTTGAGAGAAATTTCTTATGCTTTAGGCTTATAACTTATAAGGCCAAATTTGCGATTTGGGAGAAATCATATTAAGACCTAATAGTACCACTAATGTTTACCAATATTTATTATCAATTACAAAATGATATCACTTTTCGTAATTGTTAAATGTGTTGATGCATTATAATGAATGCAAATTGTTTAAAATGAATTACGTGGTTGATGTGGAAAGCGTCTTGTAGCATGAGAGTTATTTTTTAAAATTATTTGATATTTTGTTTGATTGTTCTCATTTGAAGTGGGGATATCAGGGACGAATAAGTTCAACATAAATCTTGGTGTTATTGTCAAGAATCAGTGTTGTTGCACGCCTGAATATTTTGGTAGTAAAATAATATAGATAAAGTTTAACATACTAGTTTTGTACATAGATCAAACACATACAAATAAGAAAAAGGGGTGTAAAAGTCTTCCGAAAAAAATTTTTATGTGGAAAACCTAAAAAAAGAGAAAGACCTAGGGTCTGACATAGTTGAAATTATTATACTAGTGTTTGTCATTGATAATTTAAAATATATAGAATGAATTACATTATTGGAGTTGAAAAACTTAATGACATAAGAGGTATTCTCAAGAGAATGTTGGTCTATTTTATTTGATCGAGTAGTCGGGCAATGAGGGTTGGAGAATGTAATCGGTGGCGACGAAGGTTTAAGGAACTGTAGTTGATGGGTGACAGAGGTTGGAGGGATTATAGTCGACAGGCGATGGAGGTTCGAAAGACCGTAGTCGGCGAGCAACTGAGGTTTGAAGGAATGTAGTTGGCTAGTGACAGAGACCAAAATGATCATAGTCGGGTGACAAATGTTGAAGGACTAAAGTCGGATGATGGTGGTATGATGATCATAGTAGGGTCAGACGACGATGAGGATTCTCCTACACTGGTGCTCAAGTGGAGCTACGAGATTCTTCAAGCTTCAGAGTTATTTTGAATTCTAGCCCAAGGTCTAAGCCTCCAAGTCTCCCAAAGGTCCCCTTCATATTGGGAGAGGAGCTTTATGTATAAATTTTGAAATGCTTTGTAAATATGTAAAAATCTAGGATAAATTTGGAGTGCTCCATCGAACATCCCATATTATTTCTCTCGATTATGGAGTATTCATTAAGCATTTAAGAACCTTAATGATGTCAGAATTAGGCAATCTTAGGCTTGTTGAATTCATTTAATTGATCTGCTCAATTTGATTATAAGCATATTATATTTGGATATCATATGATCACCAAATTAATATTTTAAAGCTTCCAATAATTTATCAAGTCAACGATTATGGCTCATTTAGGCTATAATCAAACCTATTTTGTGTCGTTGGGTTCGCTTCGTCGAGACATTCAATTTGGATATAAGTTTGCTGAAATGAGAGTCAGAAATGTATTTACTTTTTAAATCTTCCAATTCAAATATGTATCAAGATTCGTTCATGATCAAAGCGAATGTTGGTGATGTATTAAGTGAACATGACATGCATAGATCTTATAAGTATGATGTGCATTAATGATATTATTGGTGACAACACACAACAAAGCTAGTGGGTGCCAATGTTGCAAGGTGGTAATTATCGAATGATCGTTATTGAGTGACAGTGTCGAAGGGTTTTAGCCACTGGCGGAGCCAGCATGGGGGCACTGGGGTCACGTGCCCCCATTGTCATGAAAATTAAGAAAATATTGTATAGGTTCAGTTATGGTAATTAGTTGATAGAATATAAATTTAATGCATTAAAATTTGATTTTAAAATTTTTATGAATTCAAGTTATCATTTAGATTTTGGATAAATTTCAAATAATATTTTTGAGCTAAATTTTCACCAAATCAAATGATCATTCCATTCATTATTGAACAAATTTCTAATTATATTTTCTAACAAAAAATATCTAACTCAAACCCCATCATCAGTGGAATTGGGAAGAAAAAGATTATGAATAAAATCAATTTTATGTTATTAAATAAAAAAAAAAACTAGGTGATGTGAACTAATGAAACATTAAACTATCAATCCTTTATTCATAATCTGAAAGTTCTTTTTAGATAAAACCATCTCCAATGAGAGAAAGCTCATTAATATTTGTGGAATATTTATTAGACTCGTAAGTCATTCAAAACTTTAGTGCTAATTATTTTTTAATTAATTTATTATTAAATCCTATAAAAGTATATGAAAAATTTTAGAGTAAAACTTTCATACATGACATAAATTTATAAGTAATAACTTATATTTTTGAAATTCTAAAAATTATTTTATTATTAATTATTAAATAAAATGATAGAAAAAAATCATCTGGAATATATTAAAAATTATAAAATTTTGCCCTCACTAATAAAAATTTCTGTCTCCGCCCCTGATTTTTAGCTAAACAAATGTAATAAGAGAACTATAGTTAGGTGATATATACTGATAGATCATAGTCGAGTGACGGTTGTCAAGAGAATTGTAGTTGAATAACAATTTTCGAAAAATCGTAGTCGGACGATGAAGATCGGAGGATCTTAGGCCATTGACGACAGTTAGCTGATCGTAATAAGTGACAATAGTTGGAGAATCTTAATTAGACGAGCATAATAATTGTTTAAAAATTTATTTTTAAAATTTCAAAATAAAAATATATTTATAATAATTAAATTTACAATTACTTCTAAAAACAACTGCAGCCGTTATAATTAGATTCTAAATTATATCATCTTCAAGTTGACCATATAAATATGTGCTTCAATAACACTTCAATATTTAATACTACAAAAAATAAAATCTATATTCTATAACGTTGGACCTATCAATCATATAATTTAAAATATCCAACGGTCGAAAACCCTTGGAAGCTTCTGGAGCCCTGATCAAACCTAATTCACAACACCGACCATTTCATCACCAAAATAAAAAAAAATCGGGTCAGATGATGCATAAGAAGATTCCCTGCAGTTAAAGAAAAATAATTCATAGCCAAATCGCACGCGCCTTCATCGAAACGCACTGCTTTCCTATCCCCAGAAAAGCCAAACCAAACGCGGGGACACGCCGACACGGCCAAGCCCCCCGCTGCTTCCCTCATCATCATTGACCGTACGATCTCCATCAGACGAACGAAAACGCGCCAGCTCCGCAAAGGAACAAAAAACGCGGCTTTAATCCCTTCCGTTAATTCAAGGCTGATTAAATTTAAGCGCATTTATTTCAGCATAACCCGTGGCCGTATAAGTACTCTTTGAATAGAGCCATCAAGAAAAATGAATCAATGAGACGACCGTTATGTTGCTTGGAAAAATTGATTTGCCCTTTCAGTGATTAACTTGTGGTCCAGTCCGTGAAACGTGTAAAGAAAATCAAATTATTGTAAATAGAAAAAAAAAAAAAATATTCGTGGATGCCAATTATATATTTAATATAGTTTTATTTATAATATTATTTCTTAAGAAGTTTAAGGAAAATTATTCTTTATGGTCCCTAATGCCGTCCGACGTGAATCAGAACCTGTCATATCACTATTTTTGTTATATACTGGATGACGTGACACATTTTGATTCGCATGCGGACCGTCCGGTGTCTGCACAGAATACATTCTCGAAGTTTAGTGTCTTAACCTTAAATAAAAAGTTAAATACACAACATAATATTACACCACAAAAAGGAGCACAAAATGTGATAATAGGCTAAGAAGTTTAGGACAATATTCCCCTATGCTTGGGAACTTTTATTTGGTCCGGTGAACGTACGCAACTCTACGTTCGGCCGCCAGTAGAATCGTGCCACGCATTTTCATTATTTATCGCGCGCCCCGACAACCCGACTCGGAACGGACTCAAGATTGCTCGGTATTGCTAGGTATTGGTCGATTTTGCTTGGCAATAACCGATACCAACTTCCGGTCAGATGACGTAATATTTGTTCCTATGCTTGGTATAATGTTTAGGGCTGAGATTCTTAGGGTAAATTTCGTTATTTTTCGAGCGTTTCCGATCATAAATTTAGTATATAACCAGCCATTCAATATGGGGCTTTCAAAATTTTTGGACTAACATATTTAGATTTGTGCATTATATGATTCATTGATTATCAAATATAGAATATAGTGACCTTAATAATGACAAGATAATAAATTTGAGTTATAAATTTATGATGACAATATTTACTATGAAGAAGCATATAATTCAAAGTTGGATCCTTTATTAATAATTGCCATTAGAGAAAATATTTGTAATAAGCCAAGAAAAGTAGGGGCAATTGAAAAATAGGTGGTTACTACATTCTTCTACAGACATGTAAATCACACTGGTTATAGGAATATCCAACCCTTTGCAATGAAAATTAAAAGCAAATTTGAAGCCATTTAAAGAAACTCTTAAAGTCTAGGCATAATATCATAAATAGTGCTTTGCACACCATACAATATTATGCCTATGAAGTTTAGGATAAGTAGAGAAAAAAAATTGAGCATGCAACATATCTAATGTACTCCTAAATAAAGGTTCAATATATCATAGATCAAAAAAAAAAAAAAAAAAAAAAAAAAAAAAAAAAAAAAAAAAAAAAATCATCCGTTCTTTAACTTTGAGACTTAAGTTAAATTTAAAATTAATAGTACTGATAAGAAGAAGTTATAAAAAGGAGCGTGTTTTAAATTTAAATTAGCTTAAGAAGCATGTTAATAAAAGAATTTAAAAAGAAGCAAATATGAAACTTAATTATTTAGTTTCAATAGAAACAAGAACTTCATTATCCAGTTTCTACTTTGGACGTGATTAAAAATTTATAGAAATCGGGAAAGTAAAATCCGGTTTTCGGTCTAGAATTTATAGATTTTCTTCTTATTATTTTAGTTATTTTTTTGAACTCAGGACAGAGTAATTGTGATATGATTATATAGATCCTGAGTAATTTATAAAATTTTTTGGTAAAAAAATACAAATATACATTAATTTTTGAATTATAGAATTTATTTTCGTTGTTTAGACTAATATATGATATTAAATAGCTCTACCTTAGTATGTTAAAACATGAAAGAAAAATCCTTTCAACACATCATCTACCTATCTTCGTCTGCTTATCATTTCTTAGTTATGATACACTAATCATCATCCCCCAACTATGACCCTCTGATCTTTATTCCTTGACTATAAATCTTTGACCATTATTACCTGCTTATAGTCTTCTAAGTATGTTAACGCACACTAACTTTATGATATGGTGTTACCAACAACATCAATACACACCATCATCTATAAGGATGATCCATGTTGTCTGGAAATTTTTTGAATTTTGATGTTAATATCTATTTTCATAAAGGATATCTTGGTTTCTAATCTCTCATCCAAGAATGAAAATGATTGGATGAATAATAAATAATATTTTACAGACTACTCTTATATCATGGCTCTTAGAACCTCCACAAAAAAATCTATTATGTATAATATATGTTTACTATATTATATCAACATATTCCATAATTAAATAAAAGATCATCAATTGTAATTGATAATAAGAAATAGTATTATTGTGAGCTAGAATATACGTGACAATTGAGTTAGAATTTTACATCTCAATGTTGTACGAATATCCAGCACGCAAACATAAAAAACAAGATTTTTTACGTGGAAAACTCTAAAAAAGGAAAAACCTTGGGGACAAGCCTAGTTGAATTGATTCCATTAGCATTTGAGTAGATTGTAGTTGACTGAATCATTCTTGAGGGCGCTTACATTACAATAATATATTGCCTAAATAAAATCTAATGACAAACAGAGGTCAGGCACAGGTCTGACAACGTTTGGTCTGGAAGAAGTCCGGCATCAGTTGGTGGTCAGACGAAAGTTTAGCGTCGCTGGCAGAAGTCTGAGCGTCAATTGGTGGTCCAGAGGAAGTTTGGCGTCAGGCGGTGGCCCAACAAAAGTCAGGGAGTTAGTTGGTGGTCCGACGTAAGTGCAGCGTCAAGCGGTGGTCCAGCGAAAGTCCGAGCATCAATTGGTGGTCTGACGAACGTCCAATATCGGGCGGTGGTCCGACAGAAGTCTGGAACTAGGTGATGGTCGGGTAGAAGTTAGGGCTTTAGTTGATGATCCGGCGGAAGTCCAATGTCAGGTGGTGGTCCGGCGGAAATCCGGGCATCAGTTGGCTGTCCGGCGAAAGTTTGGCGACAAGTGGTGGTCCGACAGATGTCCGGCACCAGGCGGTTGTCCGACAAAAGTTCAGGCATCAGTTGGTAGTTTGGTCAAAGTCTGGTGTCAGGCAGTGGTTTGGCGGAAGTCCGGGCTGTGGTCAAGGAGGAGCTAGGTGGCAAGAGCGATCTCCGATCTCTCTCTTGCTTCCTTGCTTGAAGTCCCCTTCCATGAGAAGTGAGGGGTCTATTTATAGATTTTTGAGAGTGGCATGACTCATAAATATGAGGAAGATCAAGGAAAAATTAGGAGTAGTTTGAATGAACGGCAGTTGCTGAATATCTTGATCGTGGACTGTTTCTTAGGCATTTGAATTTCTTAATGATATCAAAATTTGGCGGTCTTGAGCATGTTGGATTCATCTCGTCGAGCCGGTCAATTTGAATATAAGCATATCATGTTTGGAAACCATTTGAAAATTCAAATTATGGTTTGAACATTCCAAATGTGCTTAGGGTCTTTGATTTGGACCCATTTGGCCTCAGATTGAGTCGAATTTGGTGTCGTTGGGTTCACATTTCTAAGAAGATCAATTTGACTGTAAGTTTGCTAAAATCAGAGTTTGAATGCTCCCAATTTTAATTTCAAAAGTTTCCAACTTGATTTTTCCTCTAGATTCGTGCCCAATCAAAATAAAATTTTTGATGATATAAGAAGTATACTCATTTCGATTGAGGTAAGTTTAGTATTTTTTTTTTGAAGTTTTCAAGTAAACACTATGCCACTTGCAAATTTTTTTTTATTTGTGTATTTATGAGATTTTTTATCTAGGACATTATATTTTGATACATACTAATATGCACGCTTTAATAACCTTTGAAGATCATTTAATTAGCCATTCATGAATGCCCATAACATATTATATATATATATATATATATATATATATATATATATGAAAATACCTAATTTGACAGCTCACCGCTCCATATGGCCTAAAAGTCATAGAAGTATAGAAATAGAAGTTTGACACTGAGAAAAGAAAAAGCTTTTCCCCCAAAAAAAAAGAAAGAAAAGAAAAAGCAGCCAGTTGTTTATAAATTAGAAAATATACCGGCCTTATTATCAAAATTGTTTTCTTTCTCGCTATATATCCGGCTTTACTTCTTTTCAACCGCCTTTACCCTTCTTTCCTTTAAATACTCCCCTCACCCCCTCCCATCTCCTCATAGCAAAACCCTAATTCTTTCTGTCTCTCTCTTTCTCTCTGCGAAGATGGCCAGCGTCGCTTTGATCTCCGCCCTTCTTTGCCTCCTCGCCGGCGCTGCTTCAGCTCAGGCCCCCGGTGCCGCCCCCACCATCTCACCGCCGAAGCCTGCACCCATATTGCCGCCCACAGCTGCCCCTCCCACCCCATCCCCCTCCCCAATAAATGCCCCTACTCCTTCCCCCCTCAAAGCACCTTCTCCGTCTCCCATCCCCCCTCCATCCCTCGACTCGCCCGCACCCTCCCCCCTCTCCAGCCCACCCTCCGCTCCTCCAGCCGGCACTCCCTCGATCGCTAACACTCCCGGCGCTTCTCCTCCAGGACCTTCCGACAACAACAATAACGCCGCCGTTAGCATCTCCTCCTTCGGATGGATCGCAGCTACATCGATCGCCATCGCCTGCGCGCTTTAGATGATCGATCTCCTCTGATTCGTTTATCTTGATCTGACTGTTATTGTTATTATTGATTCGCTTATTATTAGACATATCATCTTCCTTTGGTTTATTTATTTCCTTTTTTTCTGTAATTTTTTTTTTGGCAGTAGGTATTTGAGATCAGTTGAGTGATGCTTGCTTGTAGTATTTAATTTTTTTTAGTGATTCTTTTCTTTATTATCTTAATAATTTTATTTCTTTTATTGCGAAGCATGTGATGTTACAGAACATGATAGATCATGGCGATCGGCATCTTCTGCGATAAATTTATATATATATATTAGGTTTGGATGGTTCCAGGAAGAAGACGATGATGGACAGCTGCACCCGCCACGTGTTGGCAGGTGGGCGCCTTGTAAGGAGAACCCATGTGCAAGGCGTGATGTGATAGTGGTCGTTAAGTTTGACGACAGAGAACGTCTAATGTAACGGCGACGTTAAAGCTTCTATAATGCTTAAAAAGCGGTTTGGCATGAGTGCCAATTGAAAGCTCCTTTGGATTCCAAAGGAATCGAATGGGACGCACGATTAGGAAAAGGAGGGGTGTGAGTTTTGCCAAGTGGCTGTCCTCGTATTAAATTCCGTTAAATTATTCTTCTTTCCTTAGGAGTGTTTATTTAAACAATAATAATTTTTCAAATAAAAAAAGAAAATTCAAAGGCTTCATTGGGAAAGGTTTTATTATTGCTTATTAAAATAATTTTTTAATTTACAAAATTAAAATTTTTATTTGCTGATATTATTTGTGCAATAATAGTTGGGTGATGATGGGTGGCTGACACGAGTTGGACAATATTGATCAAGCGACAATGGTTGATAATGGCAGTCGAGCAATTGTGATTAAGGGGTGATGGGCAGGTGATCGTAGTTGGAAGATTATGGTTAGGAGAGTGGGTGGGCAATGGTGATAGGATGGAGGTTAATTGAAAATGATCCAACGATCGTATTCAGGTGATGGTTGCTAGTGTCGATTGTTGGGCATAGCTCTCTTGTTAATTTCTTTGATCATAAATTATTTTTTAAAATAAGTATCTTTACATTAGGATCGAGTGATATAACTTGATAGATTTATCTTTTTAAGACACATTTTGACTATTAACTCTTAATTATTAGAAATCATTTGGTTTGTTAAACAATATCAAGAGAATTTCAAATATGCAATAATGTCTTCATTTAAGATCATTTAGACTCAGATTAAACATATTTGGCATCATTAGGTTCATCTGATCAAAATATTTGTTCTAACTATAAATTTGTTTAAAGTTAGATTTTAGATGTTTTCAAATTAAATCATAGAAGGTTCTAACTTAAATATTGCTTCATGATTCTTGCTTAATTGGATAAATTTTCTAGCTTCTTATTAGTTGCCTCGATTGTTTTGAAATTGATATCTGCATTGTTCAAAAATAAATTAGATCTTAAGAAAGTTGTGCTGCCATACGTTGGACGTTAATATGGACCTCTAATCAAACTATGAACAAAGTAAACATTTCTCAATCATAACTTTGATGATGACATTTAGATTGTAGCAAAATTAAAAGTTTTTTCTGCAAATTCTTCAAAATGATTTAAATTTAATTATATAATTTTTGTTAGGATCAAAAGTGCCCAACTTAAGTTCATTATTTTAAGTTTCCAACTTACATAGTTTTTAGGTGGAAGATGATATGTCTGATAATAAGCGAAACAATAATAACAATAATAGTCAGATCAAGATAAACGAATCAGAGAAGATCGGTCATCTAAAGCGCGGAGGCAATGGTGATGACAATTAGTTTTTATGTGGGAAAAGGGGGAAAAACTATGGGGCTTGGTCCAGTTTGAATTAATCCAATAGTCTTTGCAGTTGATTAAAAATGAGGTCTGATACGTCCTAAAAAATTGCTTTGATCGAGCACGAATCTCAAGGCATATTCAAGTTGGAAACTTTCAAAATAAAATTTGGGGTCATCTAAATTCTAATTTCAGCAAACTTTATAGTCAAACTGAACATCTCGAAGAGACGAACCAAACATCTCGAAGAGACGAACCAAACAACAACAAAATTGGTTTAACCTAAGCCCAAATGGGTCCGAATCGGGGGCCCGAACCACATTTGGAAGGGTCAAAGTATTATTTGGACAATAAAATAATATCCAAATATGGCATGCTTATAGTCAAATAGAGCGGCTCGGCGAGACTAATGCAACGAGCCCAAGATCTCTGAATTCCGACATCATTAAGCCATATAAACATGTGAAAAACTCCCTATGATCGGGGGAATCAATATGAGCCATCAGATGGAGTACTCCGAACATACCATGGATGTTCTCTAAATTTACGGGGTGTGCCACTCATGAAAATCTATAAATAGACCCCACTCTCTACATGAGGAGGACCTTTTGGTTGGATATTTGAGAGAGCTCTGAAGCTTCAAGAGCTCTAGCACCACCGCTTAGTCGCCGCCTACCGCCAGACCACTGCTCGGTCGCCGCCTGCCGTCGGACCACCACCCTGCCGCCACTCGCCGTCGGACAGTTTTTCCCCCAATGGGAGTGAACCGGAGCCTACGTAAGAGTACTAGGCCTTGATCGTTGCCGTCGGTATTTAAACTCTTGCCGGACAGTTTTTCTCCCAAAGGAAGTGAACTGGAGCCTGCGTAAGAGTACCGGGCCTTGATCGCCTCCTCCGGTATTTAAACTCTTGCTTGATAGTTTTTCATCCGTTGGGAGTGAACTGCAACATGCGTAAGAGTACCAGGTCTTGATTGCCGCCGCCATAAATTTTTATTTTTGCCAGTCTGATTTCTCCTAACTTTGTAAGAGAAATTTTGGAACCGGCTAAAGATAAGTGGTGCCTTTTCCCTAGCCCTTAAGGGGTGTATTTATAGTTCTTCAAAGGAGGTTTGGAGAGCAATTTTCTTAATTTTTTATTAATTTTCAGATTTTTTTAATGCCTAGAAATTAAATAATTTTCTATTATTAAAAAATTAAATAGGAAATAAATAAAGAGCAATTTATTTAAAAATAAAATAAATGTGCAGGAAATTAATTGTTTACATTCAGGAAAAGATCCTAGATTTTTTAAGGATATTTTTGTAATTTTTTCGGATTTTATTTGAGCCAAAAATAGTATTATACTATTAAAGGATATAATTAATTAAATTAATTGTTAAAAAAAAAAATTTCCAGCTCAATAGGCGATCACTCACGGTAGCCTTCTCAATAGGTAATAGTTTAAATATATAAATTATAATTTATTACTAGCTTAGTTTATAATTAGGTAATTAGTATTAATTAATTAAATGAATAATTAATTATATATTTTCTTATGTTGGAATGTCAGATTTGAACATTTTTGAGGTACCAAAACATTTTTTTGATATTCCGGGTTTAATTCTGACGCTTTTGAAGCTCACAAAAATTTATGTAATAAATTTTGAGCTATTTGGAAATTTTTTTGAGTAAACTTTTGCGATATTTTTGCTCCAAATAATGCTCTGATTTTGCATAATGCTAGAATCACATATATATTTTTAGACTATAAGATTCAACGTCCAAAAATACGGGGCAACTGATACGTCCTAAAAAATTGCTTTGATCGAGCACGAATCTCGAGGCATATTCAAGTTGGAAACTTTCAAAATAAAATTTGGGATCATCTGAATTCTAATTCCAGCAAACTTATAGTCAAACTGAACATCTTGAAGAGACGAACCAAACAACACCAAAATTGGTCCAACACAAGCTCAAATGGGTCTGAATCGAGGGCCCGAACCACATTTGGAAGGGTCAAAGTATTATTTGGATAATAAAAGAATATCCAAATATTACATGCTTATAGTCAAATCGAGCGGCTCGGCGAGACGAATCCAACGAGCCCAAGATCTCTGAATTCCGACATCATTAAGCCATATAAACATGTGAAAAACTCCCTACGATCGGGGGAATCAATATGAGCCATCCGATGGAGCACTCCGAACCAACCCCGGATCTTCTGTAAATTTACGGGGTGTGCCACTCATGAAAATCTATAAATAGACCCCCACTCTCTACATGAGGGTGACCTTTTGGTTGGATATTTGAGAGGTCTCTGAAGCTTCAAGAGCTCTAGCACCACCGGCCGGCCCCCGCCTGCCGCTGGACTACCGCCCGGTCGCTGCCTACCGCCGGACCTTCGTTCGGCCACCGCTCGCCGCCAGACTTCAGCCCAACCTTCGTCAGACCATCACCCTGCCGCCGCCGGCCGCTTGCCGCCAGACCTTCGCCCGGCCGCTGCCCTCCTCCGGACTCCAGCCCGACCTTCGTCGGACCACCGCCCGGCCGCTGTCTGCCGCCGGACCACCGCCCGGTTGCTGTCTGCCGCCGGACCAACGCCCGGTCGCCGCCCGCCGACGGACCTTTGCCCGTCGCTGCCCGCCATCGGACTTCAGCCCGACCTTCGTCAGACCACCGCCCGGCCGCCGCCTGCCGCCAAACCTTCGCCTAGCCGCTACCCTTTGCCAGACTTCAGCCCGACCTTCGTCGAACCACCGCCCGACAGCCGCTCACCTCCGGACCTTCGCCCGGCCGCTGCCCGCCGTTGGACTTCAGCCCGACCTTCGTTGAACCAACGCCTAGTTTCCGCCTGCCGTCGGACCTTTGGACGGCCACCGCCCATCGCCAGACCATTGTCCGAACGACGACCGCTGCCAAACTTCAGCACGACCTTCGTCGGACCACCGCTCGGCCGTTGCCTACCGCCAGACTTTCGCCCGGCCGCCGCCCTCCGCCGGACCTTTGCATGACCGTCGACCGCTGCCAAACTTCAGACCAACCTTCGTCGAACCACAGCCTGGTCGCCTACCGCCGTCGGACTTCGGCCGGACCTTTGGCGGAGCACTGCCCGTCCGCCGACGGCCGCCCTCCGCCGGACTTCAGCCCTACCTTTGGCGAACCACTTCCCGTCCATCGACCGCCGCCCGACCTTCGTCGGATCACCGCTTGGCCGCCGACCGTCGTCAGACTTCAACCCGATCTTAGTTGGACTACCACCTGGCCGCCGTCCACCGCTGGACATTTGTCGGATCGTTCGTTGTCAGCTAAACTTGTGCACAAAAGCCGTCAAACTCTTGCCCAACCGTCGACAGACCTTTGACAAGCTCTCCAAATTACTGTAATATAACCACCTCTAAATCGAGGGACGGGTCAACTCTTGTAATTCACTCAAGTTTAGTGGAATCTTTTCACCTGGGCGAGGCCCCGTGGTTTTTCCCTCTTCATGTTTTTCACGTAAAAAAGATTGGGTGTTTTACTTCTCTTTTTCTTCTTGCGTGCTGGATCTTCGTACAATGCTGAGACGCTAAACTTTATTTTTCTCTACCGTCGCGAATATTCCTGGACGCAACAAGGTCCTTCATTGGATGGAAGACCTTGGCTTGATGTAGCAAATATACATCACATAGAGGGCATTACGTGTTGGGAATATGAAGAATTAGCATTAAAATGTTCATTTGGTTGGCTGGATCATACTTGGCGGACAACGAAGGTCTAAAAGATCATAGTCGGGTGATGGTGTTCGGAATGACCGTAGTCTCTAAAGGTTGAAAAGAGTGTTGTCAAGCGATGGAGGTATGAAGGACCATAATCAACATTCCATAAAGGTTAGAAAGACCGCTATTAGGCGACGGATGTTGGAAGGGCTGTAGTTGACGAGCGACGAAGGTCGAAAATACTATAATTTGGAAGGTTCCAACTTAAATTTCCCTTAGATTTTTGCCCGATCACAATTAATTTTTGATGATTATAAGTTATAATTGCGCTCTTTTATAATTTTTTATTTATTGGATTGTTATAGTTGTATTTACTATTATGATTGATGTGTATATACTATTAGTGAAAATGTTAGTTATACATAGATTTAACTTTATATGTGTTAAATTTGAAAATAAAGTTTTTGCATCTTTTTTACTGTTTATTTATGAAGAAATTGTGATCAGCCTACATATTTGGGATGAATTTGCGACAGATTTGTAACAGAAATGATCATCTTATATAATTTGTGAATAAATTGGGACATGTAGGTTTATGGTCTATTTGTGACAACTTTTTAGTAGCCTTACTTTTTAGATGGCAATCATAATTTTATTTAGCTAATGTTTTTTGTTACTTTAGAGATTCATTTCAGAAATTTCTATGATAAAAAAGTTTTTTGGGCAACTATAATATATGAACTTTTATTACGTCCTCTGACCGGATCTACGTTCGGTCAGAGGATTGTTACTCGATTTTTGCTCGGTATTTGGTCGGTATTGCTAGGTATTGTTTGATAATAACGAGGAATATCACTCTGGGAAGACCAATACCGAGTAATACCGAGCAATACCGAGTAATACCAAAAAATACCTAGTTTTTTCTAGAAAAAACTAGGTATTTTTTGGTATTACTCGGTATTGCTCGGTATTTTATCTTCACATAATGATATTTCTCGTTATTATTGGTATTGCTCGGTATTTCTCGTTTTTGTGTCTGCGATCTTAGTGCCGACCGAACGTAGCTCTACGTATGTTCACCGGACCAAATAAAAGTTCATAATATATAGTGAATTTTTTTCTACAACAATTTCACAATCAACTTTATAAAAAGTTGAAGTTGTCTCAAACAAGCCCTTAGTTTTAGTTTCATGTTGAATTATACTAATTTTGACCTCAGTATTATTCAGTTAAAAAGACCGAATTTCAAATTTAAATTTATTAAAATTTAAATAAATATTGCTTCATTATATCTCAGCTTTCATAGTTATCAGCATGATCACAACAAAAAATTTATAAAAGAACTTATAAAATATAGCAGAAAAAACTTCTTCATCCCCTGTCTATCGTATAGAACAAATATCTCGCAGAACTTGATACTTTCTCACACTCAAAGGGTTTTCTAGCAGTTGCTTAAATCTACATTTTATGAACAAAATGAATGCCTTTGAATATCGCCAAATTTCTGAGAGGAAGATGATGGGTCTGAGATAAGTTTGATATAAAATTTTATAACTATCGAATGTGGGACTAAATTAATAACTCTCATAGGATTTTAATAGATCTTTTCTCTTACATATGAGCTTTATTTATTATGAGATGTATCATTTCTTAAATACTGTTCAACTATGATAAAGAGCATGTTCATAAGCTCCACATTATTTTGTTTCAACTGAAGGAAAATGAAATCGAGCCAAAAATGGTAAATAAAAAATTTATCTCAATAGATTAAGGAAGTCATAGCCATTAGTTTTTTTTATATTAATTTATATTTTATTCAACTATTAGATGATTAATGATTACACTAAATATGCTTGCATTTCTTAATAAAAGAAAGAGAAGGGAGCGTGGGGGAAGACAGATCCAGACATAGAGAAACTGAGGAGAAAAAAAAAAATCATGAAGAAGCATCTGGCTCTTCATAAACAAATCTTAGTGAGCTGGCTTTTAGTTCTAATTAAAAAGCATCCAACAAATTAGAACTTATTTGGTTATTTGCAGATAGGGAATTTTTTTTTTAAAATAATAATTTTATTTTTACTCATCATCATCATCATCAACAAGCCTTTATCTTGCTACGTGAGGTTGGCAACCTGAATTCTTTTTCTCCGTTGTGTCTTGTTAAGAGTCAAATTTGCAATTAATTATAATAAAACAATGTCATTTATAATACTTTCTAACTAAGTCCTTTTAGGTCCGCCTCTATCTTTCTTAACATTGACAAAATCTAATATGTCTACTCTTTTAACCGAGTCGTCATAAGGCTGATGTTTTATATGACCAAACCATCTAAGACGACTCTTTCTGATCTTATTTGCCACTAGAGCTACTCCAACATTTTCATATATATACTCATTTCGCAGTCTCTAAGAGTAAAGCAACTCATCAACCTTAGCATTCTCATCTTTGCAACACTTAATTTTATTTTTACTCTTGAGAAAACTAAAACTATAATTTTTTTGAAAATTTTGAGGAGACTTATGAGGTTTAAACTTAACATAATGAGCCATTATGGACTGATAAATAATAGTAAAAGCTGAAATGGTCAATGATCTGTGCAAATACTGAAAGAAAGTATTTGCTCTTGAAATTTGAAATTTGCAACAAGTTTAAAAATGTACAGGTAGTTCTCTTTACTTTGTAGGAGAATAATTCATACAATTTTCCTTTTGTTTAATTTATTTTTCAAGAGGGAAGGTTTATTTTCCTTAATTTTCTTACCTGATAGCTCTGTCATGAATAAACTCCCATAGGAGCTCTCCTTGGAATCCCCTTTCTTCGTTTGATTCGATTCATCTTAATCAATGGAGTCTGTGCTGTTGGTGAGATGCAATCAAATGAAATATTGGAAAAGAAGTACTTTGATTCCTCATTAATGCCAGCTTTTCTGGGACCAGAATGAAGCTTCAGAGGTTTTGATATTGAAGAAGGAGATGAAGTGGTTACAGCCAACTGCAAAGCATAATTAAAGTTTTAGTTTATGTGTCAATTATTCCACATAATGATGATATTGTAAAGTTAATTAATCTAAATGAGGCTTAGTTTAATAGAAACTGCATAATTAATGTGCAATTAGATGTATTAACTTAGTATAATTATGCCTATTTAATTCAGGGTTGGAACATCATAATCAGCATGGATCTATCTGTTTTTTTATTTAAGTATATGAAAGTAGTTTGAGATAAAATTTAGCAGTGAGAGTTATTCATCTTGCTGTGAATTTATTTCAATTGTTGTTTAGTTTATAAGAAGTTTTAGTTGATTGATCCATTTTCTTATTAATTTTATACAGTGGCAGAACTTAGTAATGTTGAGGGTGGGCAATTAAATTTAACTTTTAAGAAGGGCAATTTCAGAATTTTGCTCTCTTAAAATTTCTTTTCTTTTTGAACTAACATGTTGAGAAAAAAAATAATGGTTCGCCCTCCCTCCGCTCCAATCTTGCATGTTCATCCTCTTTCTCGTTCAATAGTACCCACACGCTCCATGTTGTTGTTTGTTGTTGCTCACCGGTTACATATCGCCTCTCGCTAGCTATACGCCACACGCTGCCCCAAAGGCCACATTCCCTTGCAAGAGTTCTGCCCCCACTGGTCAACCCGATGGAGAGAGCGATTTCTATAACAAGAATTGTCAAACATCGATTGAATAGTAGAATATGGGATGACTATTTTAAAAAATGTTTAGCACCTTACGTTAAGAAATGAATATTTGACTTAGTTACAATAAAGTTATAATGCAATTTTATCAGAAAATGCAAAATAAATCACAAAACTTGTAATCATAGTTCATTCATCAATCATAATAAAATACAAAACTTTGCTTTTAATTTGATTATACATTTTTTTTTCTAGTTTATTATAGTTATTTATTTATGTAATAAATTTGTTCACATTTTAAAAAAAGTTGGTTCTACCCCTAATTATATATTATTGTGTTGTCATTTTTATTATAAATAAAATAATACTTTAATCAACCTTCTTTTAAGTTTAAGACATATTTTTAATTTCATTATAAAGAAGAAAAATTAAGGTCTCTTCCAAAACCCTCAAAAGGAGACTTTCTACTTTGAAAACTAGTATCCAAAATTGAAACATATATTTTAATCTACTGTCCACTTTAATGTTTTGATGACTTTAGATCCCTCTTCTCATGAAAAACAAAAATACTCAAATTCTACTCAGCCAAATTTCGCTATATTCTTCCATATATTGAATTGAACAACAAGCTCCTTCCACAAACTCCTCTTCCTCTTCACATGCTATTGGATTCATTAATGCCTTAATTTCTCCAACAAGCTCTCGTCATGAGCTTCTTTTATGCTTCACATGCTGTTAACCTAGTTGTGTGCCTACCCCCTTTGAGTTATTAATACAACTCCTTTCCCTCACACACCATCATTCTAATCTAAACTTGCCCCAAATGACCTTTAGTCACAAACTTCTCTTCTCCTTTACCATGCTGCTTACTCGCAACAAGCTCCCATCATGAACTTGTCTTCTCCTTCACACACCGTTGGCCCCATCAATGCCTTCTTCCAACAAGATTACTCTGGTGAGAAAGACAAATTGCCAGGGTTCAAGCGCCAATTTTAACTAAGATTCAAACTAGTTTAAAATGATTTACAAGTGTAACGAACAGTCCACAAATACAAGAGTTCATCCCTCATTGGCGATACATTCATAAAACATACTCTCATTTATTTTTCTCTAAATATGATATAGTTTTGTTTTCACCATTTCAGTACTTTGAACTTTTCTCTATAAGAATTTTCTGTCACAATATAAAGTTCTTTATTCTGTGATTATTGATATCAACAACTACATATTTTTTTATTGAATAAATTAGCCAACAAATTCATGCATGTATTGTAAGGTCCTTACAGTACTAAATAAATACATGTTTTAAATACAGTACTGCACATGCTTATTGTAATGAATGCTGAAGGTTTAAATAGATGATCAACTTAAAAAAATTAGTTTAAGCTTAATTAGTACCTAATGGTTGAATAATTTCTTTTATTTTTATTTCCAAAGTTATATGCTACTGAAAAGATACTCTAACCACAAAACCAGTTTGTTGAGCGGCTTCCATCAGAAGCGACCAAACCACCCACAGAGAAAATGAAAGAGCTTAATGATTGTTTTTAGCATAAAATCCATAATTATAAACTACAGCTATAGTTATGTTTTACATAAAAAATTATCATTGCTTTAATTATATTTTCTTAAAAAAGGATGAGAAATTAAATGTAAACAAAGAAATTAAGAAGAAGGAATGCAAAGCAGCCATTGTTGATTGATTTGTTACCTTACAGCCCAAAGAGCAGAAATCGAAGGCTTCGAGGAGGCTTCTTTTGCAGTTTCTACAAGCATTTGTTGCCACTGCCTTCCCCATCCTTGGCTGCAATCTCTCGTTCAAAAATACAACCTTTGCTCCATTTATAACATAAGTCTGAATTCCAGAAATGTCAACTAAGCTCTGAATCTCTGCAACTCTGATCACATCATGATATGATGATCTCCGTATCTGTTTCATTTCAATTTGATTTCTGTGATCATATTGGTTAATGAGAAAAATACTGATAAAAGAAATGAGATTCATCCTATAATTAAGAACCTGAATGATTCTATGATCATAATGGTTGATGAGGCAAGAAGAGCAAAGGGCGCCATTAGTGCAATCAAGACAGTACATATTGCACTCATTCCTGCTCAAGCCAGTGTGGAAGCTGCAAGGAGTGAAGAAGGTGGTGTGAAGCAAGCGGCTCAGCCATGGAGGCCAGAGAAGTTTCTTCTTTTCTATTTCAGACATTTTCTTTTAAGTTTGAGAGGTATGAAGAAGGAAATGATGAGAATGAGAGAGAGAGAGAGAGAGAGAGAGAGAGAGAGAGAGAGAGAGAGAGAGAGAGAGAGAGAGAGAGAGAGAGAGAGGAGAGGGAGAAAGGGAGGGGTTGGAGCTTTTTATAACACTGAGAATAATGCAAGGTTGAGGGGTATAACGATGCATGATGAGGTATAATCATGTTGCCATTTAAAGAAGATTGATGATATCTTGAGCTATTTTATTTTTGGATTAAAGGACAATGAAACTATAATTCTGAATAATCAAATATATAAGAGTAAATCTATAAAGTTTCACTCTCTCAATCTGAAACAGTATGACTTTTCTTATGTTTAAAAAATACTATAAATTAAGTTTCCACAAAATTAAAGTATGCATTCCATTTTAGCACATTGAAAATCTTTGACTTATTTTGAAGAAATTATTTAATTTGAATATTATGATATGAATACATTAAATTGCCTCTTTACCAACGGTCTCTATCTCTCTCTTCTTACAAATTTGAGTAAATTAATCTATATATATATATATAAAAACTCAGTTTACCCATTTCTTTAGGTGGGCTAATAAAAATGGTCAAAGAGCTTAGCTTTTTATTGGTCCTCTCTATTAAATTAATGATTATATATATATATATATATATATATAATGTAATTATTTTTGAATAATTTTCAAATATATTGTCTCCCTTTTATTCGACTCCATGAGAATATATTCTTTTGAATGATTTTACTTTCTCTATCTTCCTCCATAAAGGAATTAGCTGGTTACACAAATTTCTTCTCTATTTTTCCAACTCTAAGATTCTGTTTGGGATGACTTTCTTACTGCTTCTTAGAGTAACTTTTTAGTATAAAAAATTTAATTTTTATATTAAAAGCTACTTTAAGAAGTAGTGATAAAGCTGTCCCAAATAAAACCTATATGGCTCGTACAATTAAGCACATACATATGAAATTATTAAAGTCCTCATTGCTTTTAGTCTTTGACAAGTGGACAATAATGGACTAATTCCTATAGCCCTCCATCAAAATCATTCACCAAAAGGATTGCAAATTATTTATAATTTGCAAAGTCGAAATCAAAGACAACCACTACATCAATGATGCAACATAACAGGACATGATGATTGAAAAATTTGAAAAACAAAATGGTGAAATAATTGTTCACATTGATTAATAAAAAAGGTATTTGGAAAGATTTATAATTATAATATTATAAATAATTGATGGCAAAGGATGCTAATGTCATGGTTGTTGATCTTCCTTGCTCCTAACTATCCAACCTAACCGAAATTTCTGGCGTTGGAGATCATGAATTATTAGTTCTTCAGCTTCTGCTCAAGATGGAATTATATAATATATTATTTGGTGGAAGCTGAGGAGATTGGTCATTGACTCTTTTTTTATGGAAAATGTACTCTATTTTTTTCATAATTTCGTCCTGCTATAATTTCAATCTCTCTCATTGGAGCAATTATTATATCAGGTCACCTGACACGTCCAAAGACCAATAAACATGCGCCACGTCACCTAAAACTCGGTATTGCTTGGTATACATCCGGATTTCCGGTTTTTTGTCCGGACGTAATAATTACTCCTCTCATAGAGATGTGCGGCTGGTGAGCTGATAAAAATTTTCTACTTCAATGTTGTTCTTAAATTTTTTGGGGTCAAAATATAATTCATTGGTTGAATTGGGTTGGTGTTTGTATCCATAACATCTTTTTTTTTTCTATTATTATCAATGGAGGGATTAATGGTTTTTTTAAATCCTCTAATGGGTTGAGGTTGGAACATGTTGATAGCACAAAAGGAGGGGGTGGTTAAGTCTTGTAACACGTGTTAATTACATGTGTTTAAATTACACTAATGGTGAGATTAGTTTCAACACATGTTTATTATATGAAAGAAGATGCCGGGGTGCATTTAAGTCTTGTCAAGAAAGAGAGAACACTATATATTCGCACATGTTGATTTCATCAAGGAGGAAGCGGTCGTGTATGTGCTTAAATTCCATCGCTTCAATTCTATGCCAAATGATGGTAATGATCTTTATGAATGTAATATCCTATTCTATGATATGGTGTAGTACTTTGGATAACATTTAAGTTTATGGAGTGGTATTTGGGCTAATTATGTTGGGACGACTCTAGTGCTACATAAGTAGATGATGTGATTCCTTTATAGATGACTAATATAAATTTTCCTTCTTATATGCATTCTGCAATGTATAATTGGTGCCTCGTATTATGATTTAGCATTAATTTCTAATTAGCAGTAAGCTGCAAGAGATTTGCATCTTTTATAATGCCTCCAAAGAATGATTGTCATTTTTCCTTTTTTCTTTTAGAGGAAGTGATCTTGATATAATTCAAGATGATTATGATTAATTTAATATAATGATACTAGTTAGAGGTAGCTTAATGTCACTATACATACCAACATTCCCTCTATTGTTGGTACTATTTGATAATAGATGTCAGGATGATTTTGGTGATTATAGAAGGTAAAGTATAGTCTAAGACAGATATTGTTATATATCATGATTGTTCATGAATTATCACTAAATAGCAAGTTGGTTCCACTATAAATGCACATTCATAATCCCAAAGCTCAAAGTATTTAGAATGGTCATGAAGTTAATATACATCAACTTTGCCTCTCATCTCCACCTTTGGAACCTTATCTTTATTAGCTCAATGTTAACTTGTTGCTCTCCTCTAAAAGGACACAACACCATTTAGTAGATACCCCTCAACACATTTCCAATGTATTAAAGGCAGTCTAAGAGGTCAAATCTTAAATCCTAAAAGACAATATAAAAACATGTAGCAACAAAGTTGAGCTTCTATTTAACTCGTTCCATTTTTATATCATTCAGAAATATTTAAATATAATGGAAGCTAATGTAAAATAACTATAACATGCAAAACAAATTGATTCTGAAGAATTTTATCTATCTCGTCTGCTTAGAAAATAATATTTTGCCTACAAGAACTTGATGCACTCATTTCCCCTTATGCCTAAAGATATATATAAGTCAAGCATTATTTAATCTATATTAATCATAAATGTAATAAACGTATTGATGTAGAAAATTACTTATATTTTAGTGGTTTACCATAAGTATATTTAGGGATTACTACATGCAGAGTAGCTCTCCCAATGTGTATATATTTTCAAGCATGGTCGTATAATAAATGTAAATGTCTTGTTGTGTCAACTTGAATGGTTTTATTGATTTCTTCAATTCTCTAAGGGTCCTAGTGTTTGAATAGTTGCTATTTGAATGATTTATATTTGTGCAACTTATGTAGTTTTGATGATTCCAAACATTATTGTTCAGATGTATAATTATCTCCTAACAATTTAGAAGATTTGTACTTGCTCTTGTGTGTACTAACATTTCAGGAAAATCAGACTCCAGACTACGAAAACTTCAAATCAAATTCAACATGAGAAATTTTGTTTATTTGAAGTGTCTTTTCTTTGAATTAATTTTGAAAGGGAGTGATTGTAATTGAGTGAATAAAATCTCACACACACAAACTAAGGAGATCTTGAAATTCTATACTAATCGTACAGGACGATATATATCGTACTGGACGATCTGTCAGTTATCTCCTATAGAGCATTTGGAACGAATAGGAACTTGCTTCGAAAAATTTTTCTAAGTCCTATTCGTCCAGGACGAATTTTTATATCGTCCCCGGCGATGGACGCTCTGGAAAATTTTCGTACAGACGAAAATAAATATCGTACCGGACGAACAGCTCTCTGGAAAATTTTCGTCCAGACGAAACCAAATTATCGTCCCCGGCGATGGGCGCTCTGGAAAATTTTCGTCCAGACGAAATGAATCATCGTCCAGGACGATCGGCTCTCTGGAAAATTTTCGTCCAGACGAATATATTTTCGTCCAAACGATAAACCGACTTAGGACAGTTTTTAGCAGTTTCTAGAACCGACCTTGTAATAACCGTTCGTACTGGACGAACCTAGTTCGTACAGGACGATCATCTGTACGAAGTCATTTCGTACACATATACAAATTGGGTCGTTTCAGATCGTTTAAGTAAAATCGTCCAGGACGATCCACGATCGTACCGGACGATCCACTGCGTACAGAATTGAAAATTTGCAGTTTTTGGGCAGTTTTTCTTGTCTTTTGTATAAATACTTCAAATTAGACTGCCACCCAATCTTTTTGTCATTTGATCTTCGTGCCTATTGAGAGAATAGCTAAGGGGAGAGTGGAAGAGAGCATTCAAAGGAGGATTCCTACCATTGGAGCGAGAAGGCTTCACTTGGATTGCAAAGGTAAGAATCTCTACTTGTGAAATTGGATTTCTTCACTCTTTTCTTTCTTCCTTCTAGATTCTTGTGGGAAGATCATTCAAGAAGGTCCGGTTCACTGCCGACACTTGGAGAGTGTGAACAGACGTGGGTTCTCTGCCTACACTAGGAGAGTGTAAAAGGAAGGAGGTTCTCTGCCTACACTTGGAAAGTGTGAACAGCCGTAGGGTTCTCTGCCCACACTAGGAGAGTGTAAAAGGACGACGGTTCTCTGCCAGCACTGTGGATTGTGTAAAAGGACGACGGTTCTCTGCCGCACCGGGGAGTGGTGAAAAGAGGGTGTTGTACAGGCTTCTCCGCCTTGCTGTGGGTGCTAAAGGAGAGTCACTTTGTGGTATTAGTGCAATACTCAGAGGGTGCCTCTGAGGAGTGGATGTAGGTCTGGTTATAGACCGAACCACTATAAATCTGGTGTCATTTACTTTACTGCTTTTACGTTTCCGCATTTTAAATTTTAGTTTTAACAACTCTGTGGTTGAAAAACATTTTTCTACAAACTTTAAAAGAAAATTTCATTTCGGTTCAACTTTAATTTTAAGAGGGTTTAAAATTTTTAAAACTACCAATTCACCCCCCTCTTGGTAGCCGTGGGACATTTACTTAGGCTTAACAACCTAATTACTAGATTCAACAAGTGGTATCAGAGCATTGTTTCAAAATCATAAGTTTGAACTACTTTTTGATTAACGTAGATGGCTACATTTGGAAACCGAAATACACCTGAGGGTTACTCTATCACTAGACCTCCACTGTTTGACAATATTCCTTTTGATTTTTGGAAAACACGCATGTCTACTTTCTTACAGTCACTTGATTATCGCATGTGGATGTTAGTCCAGGAAGGTTACACAAAACCAACTAGATTAGTTGATGGAATTAGGGTAGATACACCCTATGCAGATTGGACTATAGAAGAACGTGACTTAGCACAATTAAATGTGAAATGTTTAAATAGTTTCTTTTATGCTTTAAAATCTGAAGACTACATGCGAGTTTCTACTTGTAAAAGCGGAAAAGACATATGGGATAGACTTTGTATTACTTATGAAGGGACAAATGAGGTTAAGCAATCAAGGCTCAATATCTTGTTACATGACTACGAACTATTTCGCATGAAACCTAATGAATCTATATCTGACATGTACACAAGATTCACTCAAATTGTCACCTCTTTGCATGCACTTGGTAGGGAATTAACTAATGCTGAAATGGTTAATAAGATTCTTCGTTGTTTACCTACTGCATACGATGCTAAAATTACTGCAATTACAGAGTCAAAAGATCTGAACATTTATTCTATTGACAATCTTCTTGGTTCACTCATTGCTTACGAGCAAGGAGTAAGTCAAAGAAAGATTGATGCAGGTGAACCAAGAAAGGACAAGAATATTGCACTAAATGTGGAAGAGTCAGAAAGTGAACACTCACAACCTGAGGATGAAGATGATATAGCACTGATGACTAGACAATTCAAAAGCTTTTTAAAGAGGAAGCAGAAGAGACGCCAGCAATGGAATAGAGGTAAGTATAATAGAAATGGTAAGGTTTCTAATGAAGTGATTTGTTATGAATGCAGGAAACCAGGTCATATAAAGACTGATTGTCCAAAACTCAAAGCCACTCCTAGCAAGGAGAAGGTAGAGGAGAAACCAATGGTAAAGAAGGGCAAGAAGAAGTTTCAAAAGGCTTTTTGGGCGGACTCAGCTTCAGACTCATCTGAGACTGAAAAAGAAGAAGAAGTCACCAACCTTTGCTTGATGGCAGATAAAGCTGAACAATCAGATCAAGAAGAGGTATGTGATTTAACTTATAATGAATTGTTTGAAGTTTCTGAACACATGCATGATGCATATAGGAAAACTAAAAAGATGCATGCTAGTTTAGTTTTAGAATTGGAAGAGCTTAATAAGGAACACGAAATCCTTAGGAAAGATCATGCTTTAATTGATAGCAACCACATGAAACTACTTGATGAATATGATGACTTGAATAAAAATTTTGAGAATTTAAAATCATCCTATGCTGAACTTGAAAAAGAATTTGAGAAATTTAAGGATGAATCTGAGCACAAGACATATAGAGTCAATTATACAAATCGAATCTTGAAAGAAATGAATTCATTTTATAAACTTACTATAAGTGCTCTCGAGGATAATAGGAACCCCCCTAAACATGAAGATTTTACAAATCCTAAGTATTATCCTAAATTCATGAAATCCCTTAGAAGACAATCATATGAGAGAAAACATAGGAATATTTTTCCTAATGTTAAATGTAACAATTGTGGATTTTTGGGACATATATCTCACACATGCACTTTAAAGATGAAACCTAATTTGGTGTGGAGAACTAAGATGCATAAACCTAGACATATCACACATGCATCTGATTATAAATTTCATAAAGGTGAACCCAAACTAGTTTGGGTTCCCAGGTCTAACATTTGAGAATTTTGCAGGTATACTCTCACACAAGACCTCGTGAGAGTATATGGTACCTGGACAGCGGATGTTCTAAGCACATGACTGGAGATACTGCTCAATTCATAACGCTGGAAGCCAGGAGTGGAGGCAAGGTTACACTTGGAGATAATACCACAAAGAAAGTGGTTGGATCAGGTATGATTGGAAACTTGAAAAACTTTTTCATAGATAATGTTTTATTAGTTGAAGGCTTGAAACATAATTTGCTTAGCATAAGTCAGCTATGTGATAAGGGCTATAATGTAAAATTTTTACCTACTAGCTGCATAATTAGCCTAAATGGAAAAATTGTTTTAAATGGAAAAAGGGTGAACAATGTTTACATGCTAGATTTAAATTGTATTCAATCTCCTACTGCTTTTTGTTTGAAAACTGTTTCTGATGAATCGTGGCTTTGGCATAGGAGACTTTGTCATTCTAGTATGAAAAATCTTAGAAAAATTACCCAAAAGAATTTGGTGAGAGGAATACCTAAACTAGACTTTACTAAGGACCATCTGTGTGATGCATGTCAATTAGGAAAACAAGTGAGGTCCTCATTTAAGTCCATTAAAGATCTTAGGACCAGTAAACCTTTAGAAATTCTACACATGGATCTTTTTGGACCAGTAAGCACTGTTAGTCTAGGAGGAAAGGTATATGGATTTGTTATAGTAGATGATTTTTCAAGATTCACCTGGGTTAAATTTCTTTTTCATAAGAGTGAATCATTTGAGGAATTCAGAAATTTTTCAACTTGGATACAAAGAAAACTAGGATGTGAAATAATTTCTATACAAAGTGATCATGGAGGAGAATTTGAAAATGAAAGATTTGAAGATTTCTGTAAAGAAAAGGGGATTGATCACAATTTTTCTGCACCTAGAACTCCTCAACAAAATGGAGTAGTTGAAAGAAAGAACAGAACATTAATAGAAGCCGCCCGAGCAATGTTAGCAGAATACTCTCTTCCTAGGTATTTTTGGGCTGAGGCGGTTAGCACTGCATGCTATGTTCTGAATAGGGTGAATGTGAGATCTAATTTGAATAAAACACCCTATGAGTTGCTAAAAGGAAGAACACCAAATTTGTCTCATTTGCATGTATTTGGTTGCAAGGTGTTCATACATAATAATGGAAAATCTGCCTTAGGAAAATTTGATCCAAAATCAGATGAAGGAATTTTTGTTGGATATTCAAGTGTTGGAAAATCTTATAGAGTATTCAACAAAAGAACTTTAGTCATTGAAGAAACCACACATGTTGTTTTTGATGAAAATGGAAATTTGGAAGAGCCAAAAGTTGTTGAAGAAGAAATTGAAGAAAACTCCCAAAAGATAGATAGATTAAATTTGGAAGAAAATGTGGAAGAAAATTTAGAAAGAGAAGACCCTTTGCCTAGAGATTTGAGATTTTCTAAAAACCACCCAAAGGAATTAATCATAGGTGAACCAAGTGAGGGTGTTAGAACTAGGCGTGGATTAAACAAGGAAGTCAATCATTCAGCCTTTATTTCAACTGTTGAACCCACTAACATTGATCAAGCACTTTCAGATGAATTTTGGATATTGGCCATGCAAGAAGAGTTGAATCAATTTGTAAGAAATAAAGTTTGGGAACTAACTACAAGGCCAAAAGATCAAAGTGTTGTTGGAACCAAGTGGGTGTTCAAGAATAAAATGAATGACTCAGGAGTAGTCATTAGAAATAAGGCTAGATTAGTAGCTAAGGGGTATAACCAAATTGAAGGAATTGATTTTGAGGAAACTTTTGCCCCTGTAGCTAGACTTGAAGCAATTAGGGTTTTACTAGCCTTTGCCTGTTTTAAAGGTTTTAAATTGTTTCAAATGGATGTCAAAAGTGCCTTTTTAAATGGAGTAATTGAAGAAGATGTTTTTGTAGAACAACCTCCAGGTTTTGAAAACTCTAAATTTCCAAATCATGTTTTCAAATTAAAAAAGGCATTATATGGATTGAAACAGGCACCTAGGGCTTGGTATGAGAGGTTAAGCACCTTCCTACTTGAAAGATCTTTTGAAAAAGGAAGTGTGGATACAACTCTCTTTTTAAGGAAAATTGGAAAGGATATACTTATTGTTCAAATTTATGTGGATGACATCATCTTTGGATCTTCAAATAAACATCTTTGTGATGATTTTTCTAAAACAATGAGTAGTGAATTTGAAATGAGTCTAATGGGAGATTTAAATTACTTTCTAGGATTTAGCATTAAGCAACTTGAGGAAGGTACTTTTCTTAGTCAAACCAAATATATTAAGGACATCCTCAAAAAATATGAAATGGACAATGCTAAACCTGTTAGTACACCAATGAGTTCTTCAGTTCAGTTAGATAAAGACCTTAAGGGAAAATCTGTTGATCAAAAGAAATTTAGAGGGATAATTGGATCTTTACTTTACTTGACTGCTAGCCGACCAGATATTATGTTTAGTGTTTGCTTATGTGCTAGATTTCAATCAGATCCAAAAGAATCACATTTGACAGCAGTGAAAAGGATTTTAAGATATCTACTAGGAACTCAAAACTTAAGAATTTGGTATCCTAAGTTTAGCTCTTCATTTGAAATTATTGGTTACTTAGATTCTGACTTTGCAGGCTGTAGAGTGGATAGGAAAAGCACTTCTGGAACATGTCAATTCATTGGAAATTCATTAGTTTCATGGTCTAGTAGAAAACAAAATTCAGTGGCACTATCTACTGCAGAAGCAGAATACATTGCATTAGGAAGTTGTGTGGCACAAGTACTTTGGTTAAAACAACAGTTGATTGACTTAGGATTAACTATAGGCACTATTCCAATTTATTGTGACAATACTAGTGCTATTTGCATTTCCAAAAATCCTATTCAACATTCTAGAACCAAACACATTGATATAAGACATCATTTTATAAGGGATCATGTATCCAAAGGAGAAATTGAACTCATACATGTTTCAACTGAAAATCAACTTGCAGACATTTTTACAAAACCTTTAGCCTTTGATACCTTCAGTACTTTAAGAACAAGGCTTGGTGTTATTGATTTGAATGCTTAACCAAAATGTCTTTGCAACATTGATACTTGTTGTGTTTTGTTTTTGTGATTTTGTGAATTTTGTGTTTTTGTATGAATTGTTTTTGAATTTATGTTTTTTGTCTTATGTTTTTTGTGTTGTTGATTATTTTTGTTGTTTTTGTTAAATTAAAAATTTAAAAATCAAAAATTTTTTTTAGGAAATCGTCCAGGACGAAATTTTTCGTACGGGACGATGTGTTAAGAAACAGTTTGCGCGAATTTAAACCATTTTGAGAGCAGTTTTTTATTGGATCGTCTGTACGATCTGTGATCGTCCAGTACGAATTTTTTTTTTCTCTCAAACGTCGGGACGATTGAATGCAGCGGTTGAGTGGATAAGACAGTTTTTAATACGAATTTCATCTGTACGAAATTTTTTTTCGTATGTACGAACATGTGTCGATTCATTGTAGGGGACGGTTTTCAAGAGTCATTAAAACGAAACGCTTTTTGATCGTCTGTACGAAATATTTTCGTATGTACGATCGGTCAAGTCAAAAAGCCTGTACGAAGGGACGCATCGTAAGTTGTGTTGAATACGAAAAGCCGTTACATTTTGGACGAATTGGATCGTCTGTACGAAATTACTTCGTCCAGACGAACGATAATTTTTCGTCCAGGACGAATATTTTCGTCCAGGACGAACATATCGTTTTTCTTTAAATATGAGGGCTTTCAAACTTGACAATCACACTTTCAAACATCTTTTTCAATCCCTTTCTACATCAAATCAACTATGGCCTCCTCTAGCAAAAGACAAAAAGTTTTGGTGAAGAAACCCAACAGGAATGCTCCAGACAACTTCCTTTCCAAAGCAAATGAGGAATCTTTTCCTCGTTTTGCTTCTGCAAAAATCACTCCGTCTCGCATTCTTATCCAAACGGAGTTGAAATTTCGGGTATTACACCTCTTCGCCTCAACCCAATTTCACTTCATTCTTTCTCTTGTCCACTTCTACAATAAGCAAACCTACCATTACTTCCTAGCCAACATGAGTTTCAATCCTGACCACTCTATCATTAGTTCTTTTGTTTTTAAGAAAAAAATTGAGATCACCAAGCACGACCTTGGTGCATTTTTAAACTTAAGGACTGAAGGATATAGAGCCCACACCCTAATGTCAGAAAACGTCTTCCATTGGTATGAAATCAATAGGGTAATTAGAGAAAATGGAATTGACAATCATGTTGCTAGAGTGGCCGGTATGACCCAAGATGCCCGAATCATCCAGCATATCCTTAGATCTTCAATTATTCCTAAAGCTGGTGATAGGATAAACATAACTCCTCTCCTCTCTTGTCTAACTTTTTTAATCATGAAAAGACAACCTATTGATGAAGCCCAACTCATCCTAGATCATATCTATGGGCTTTCAGAAATAGGACATCCTGATCAGAAGAGGAAGAAGAATATTTCTTTAGGGCACTTGATTACTTATGTTTTGGAGAAGAAGTACAATATAGTCCATCCTGATGAGGAATATGAAGAGCCAGTTTATTACAACGATGCATCTTTCAGACTGCTCTTCAGGGAGGAAAAAGAAAAAGAAAAAGCACATGGCAGTGCTTCAGAAGAAGAAGAAGAAGGAGTGCAAGCTTCTGCTTCTCAATCAGATTACCAGAATCTGATTGAGAGATTTGATAGACTAGAGACTCACATTGATCAAAGGTTTGATCAATTTGATGCTCATCTTACGCAGCAGCAACATGACATTGGTAATATTAGAGATGAAGTTCATGAAATAAATACCAATGTAATGTTAATGGCCTCCTACTTCAATCTCTTTGGCGGCATTCCTCCTCCTCCTCCTCCAGAACAGTAGAAGTTTTTTTTGTGTGTGTGTCTGTTGTATTTTTTTGTTTTGTTGTTATGTTTTTTGTTTAAGTTCAATGTTTTTATGTAATTTTCTTTTTAATCAATGAAAGTTTGTTTGTCTTAGATTTGTTTTGAAATGTGCCTAATCTTTATGAATTTCATTAATATTGTTTTTAATCTACATTGTGCTCAAATTCGATTGTAATGTGAGATTATCTATATTAGAAAATCTAGACTTTCTAAATTTATAATTTGTCTATAACTTGTTGTATTTAGAATTTTTAAATTCATGTCTATTCATTTAGACTACATAAAATTTAATATTGTTATTGCAATTTTGATGTTATCTTATTTTGTATTTCTATGCTCAAATGATATTTATGCACCTAGAAATATTTGAAATGTTAGATTATAGATTTTGGAAAGAATTGGTCAAATTACTCTTGAAAATTGTACAAATGTACAAAAATCAAAAGGGATTCGCAAAAATTTGCAAAGTGAAAAAGAGGCACAAAATAAGCCCAACCAAAGACAAATGCACAAAAATGTGCCCCAAAACTTTGAAAAGATGTGCAAAGCACCACATGAGATAATTCTCTTCTTTCCAAATTCATTTAATCTCTTAATTCAAGTTGATCTAATGTTCATTTATATTCTATTGAACTTTGAAATATAGAATTTTTTTTACATCTCACTTGTAATGATTTTCAATAATCAAAATGTCTAAATTGAATCATGTCTTTGATAAATTCTTCTTACTTACAATGTTATATCATTTCATAAATTTTATGAATTTCTATGATTGACCTAATATCTTTAGTTTAAAATTGCATACTCTATGTCAAATCACAATTTAGATTAAATTTTAATAATGAATTTCATATTATTATTTACATTTCTTATCTTTTTCTTCTTCACTTTTTGTTGCTGTCAAAAAGGGGGAGAAATTATTATGTTTATGTTTGTGTTTGTGTTTTTGTTTTGTGATTTTTATTTTCTGTTAAAAACACAAATATTGTTTTTGTTTTTGTGATTTGTGTTTTCTATGTTAAAATTTTTGAAAAACAAAAATATTGTTCTTTAATGCCTCCTTATTTTAATGTACTCATAAATTCAGGGGGAGTTTAGGAGATAAGAGATTTTGTTTTAACTTGAAACCATACTAATAATAATTGTTTTGCCATCATCAAAAAGGGGGAGATTGTTTGAATAGTTGCTATTTGAATGATTTATATTTGTGCAACTTATGTAGTTTTGATGATTCCAAACATTATTGTTCAGATGTATAATTATCTCCTAACAATTTAGAAGATTTGTACTTGCTCTTGTGTGTACTAACATTTCAGGAAAATCAGACTCCAGACTACGAAAACTTCAAATCAAATTCAACATGAGAAATTTTGTTTATTTGAAGTGTCTTTTCTTTGAATTAATTTTGAAAGGGAGTGATTGTAATTGAGTGAATAAAATCTCACACACACAAACTAAGGAGATCTTGAAATTCTATACTAATCGTACAGGACGATATATATCGTACTGGACGATCTGTCAGTTATCTCCTATAGAGCATTTGGAACGAATAGGAACTTGCTTCGAAAAATTTTTCTAAGTCCTATTCGTCCAGGACGAATTTTTATATCGTCCCCGGCGATGGACGCTCTGGAAAATTTTCGTACAGACGAAAATAAATATCGTACCGGACGAACAGCTCTCTGGAAAATTTTCGTCCAGACGAAACCAAATTATCGTCCCCGGCGATGGGCGCTCTGGAAAATTTTCGTCCAGACGAAATGAATCATCGTCCAGGACGATCGGCTCTCTGGAAAATTTTCGTCCAGACGAATATATTTTCGTCCAAACGATAAACCGACTTAGGACAGTTTTTAGCAGTTTCTAGAACCGACCTTGTAATAACCGTTCGTACTGGACGAACCTAGTTCGTACAGGACGATCATCTGTACGAAGTCATTTCGTACACATATACAAATTGGGTCGTTTCAGATCGTTTAAGTAAAATCGTCCAGGACGATCCACGATCGTACCGGACGATCCACTGCGTACAGAATTGAAAATTTGCAGTTTTTGGGCGGTTTTTCTTGTCTTTTGTATAAATACTTCAAATTAGACTGCCACCCAATCTTTTTGTCATTTGATCTTCGTGCCTATTGAGAGAATAGCTAAGGGGAGAGTGGAAGAGAGCATTCAAAGGAGGATTCCTACCATTGGAGCGAGAAGGCTTCACTTGGATTGCAAAGGTAAGAATCTCTACTTGTGAAATTGGATTTCTTCACTCTTTTCTTTTCTTCCTTCTAGATTCTTGTGGGAAGATCATTCAAGAAGGTCCGGTTCACTGCCGACACTTGGAGAGTGTGAACAGACGTGGGTTCTCTGCCTACACTAGGAGAGTGTAAAAGGAAGGAGGTTCTCTGCCTACACTTGGAAAGTGTGAACAGCCGTAGGGTTCTCTGCCCACACTAGGAGAGTGTAAAAGGACGACGGTTCTCTGCCAGCACTGTGGATTGTGTAAAAGGACGACGGTTCTCTGCCGCACCGGGGAGTGGTGAAAAGAGGGTGTTGTACAGGCTTCTCCGCCTTGCTGTGGGTGCTAAAGGAGAGTCACTTTGTGGTATTAGTGCAATACTCAGAGGGTGCCTCTGAGGAGTGGATGTAGGTCTGGTTATAGACCGAACCACTATAAATCTGGTGTCATTTACTTTACTGCTTTTACGTTTCCGCATTTTAAATTTTAGTTTTAACAACTCTGTGGTTGAAAAACATTTTTCTACAAACTTTAAAAGAAAATTTCATTTCGGTTCAACTTTAATTTTAAGAGGGTTTAAAATTTTTAAAACTACCAATTCACCCCCCTCTTGGTAGCCGTGGGACATTTACTTAGGCTTAACAACCTAATTACTAGATTCAACACCTAGCATAGCCCAACCTAATAAAATTATGAGCAAATGCTTAGAACCTCTAGCATGAGAAAAAAAAAAAAAACTATAAATGAACCTCATTTACAGATGCATTCAACATGAAGAAGAACAAAATAAGGAGAAATATATATGCTCAAACATGGCAAATACGACAAAATTCATCTATATCCATGTAAGAATTTCAAACTAAAGTCCGCTAAATCTACTTTAGTTGCATGTATGTAGCGGTGTCAATATTTGACATGACACGAAAATTTGACCTGGACCCGACCCGGAAAATCCGGGTTGGACCCGAGCTGATTTCAAAAGGGTCGGGTTCGGGTTCCCGGATTCGACTCATTTGAAAAACGTGTCGGGTTCGGGTTGACCCGGCTGGTTGCCAAGTCAACCCGCGAACCCGTTTAACTTGAACTGCTCGCGCTGCCCCGCTTACCCGTGAAGCTGCCCCGCTCAGCTAACCGCGAAACAAAGCCTGCCAGCGCATGCTACCGTGCCTGCCAGCACTGGCACCACGGACTCGAGGCTGCCAGTGCGAGCTCGCCTGCGTTTACCAACGCTCGCCCGCGCGCTCGCCCTTGCGTGCACCCGCGCTTGCCCGAACTTGCCGGCGCTCGTCTGAGCTCGCCGCGCGCTAGCCCGAGCTCGTTGCGTGCACTCGCGCACCCGCGCTTACCGCTCGCCTGCGCTCATCCGTGCATTTCGAGTCCCGTGTCGGGTCCGGTCAACCCGGTAACCCACCAGGTCGGGTCTGGGTTCGGATTTCTGACCCGTTTATCTACCCGAGTCGGGTTAGAGTCGACCCGTTTTAACCCGGGTCAGTTTCGGGTTCGACCCGAATCCGACCCGTGACCCGAAATTGACACCCCTTCATGTATGAATGGACTTGGACGTATCCCTTATGAAATGAACGCGAAACATTTTTGTCGTGAGAGCAATAGAATACAATTAATATCTAGTTTGGGTGGATTCCAAATATATCATCATAATAATTTGGCCATAAATATCACATATGATCTTCACTAGTAGTTAAATGGCTAAAGAAGTCATGTGCTTATGATAATAAGTACATTTTGGTATGTGTGTGTGTGATAGTTATGTCACCCATCAATAAATGAAAATTGTTGGTCTTGGAGGAACAATACTTGACCAAGGAAATTAACATATGACAACTTAATGTAACACACACCTAAGAGGATTGACTTCTACATACTTCAGGGTCACAATGAATAAGAGACATACTATTAGCCACTATTTTGCCATCAACAAAAAGCTAGGAGCCCTTAGTATAATGCATTAGAAAAAAAGTCACTAAAAGTTAGTAATTACATAATCTTAATGTTATTTTATGTATAACTTAGTTCATTCATAGTCACCATACTAGGTTAGGATTTGTTGCACTATGAGATTCTTATGGGTAGGCAATATTGGGATTAAGAACCTAATCCATATCTTGCTCAATAGAAGTCAAAGTTGAACCATGATGCATTATTGGATATAACATTCATGAAAATTTTAGCAGGTCTTATGATTTTGATCTGATAAACTTTTTTTGGTAATCATCATGATAATTGTAGGCCTAAAAGTTTTATGGTACAGAATATTGGTCATTAAAAGATAAGCATAAAATTAAGTGTTGCAGAGATGAAAATGCTCATGTGGATGAGTGGCTTCACTGTTATAGGCGGAATGCGAAACAAGTATAGATGTTAAAAAGTTGGAGTTGCTCCAGTGACAGATAAGATTAAAGAGAGTCGTCTTAGATAGTTGGGTCACATAAAACATCGGCCTATGTAAAGAAAGGTAGAGGTATACCTTGCAAAGACTTGATTAAAAAATATACGAAATGACTTTTCTTAGTAGATTTAAATGAGGATATGATTTTTAATATGACACAATGAAGAAAAAAATAACAGACCTCACGGAGTGAGATAAAGGGCTTGATATTATTGTTGTTGTTCTTCATTGCAGAAAGTCCCAATTATATTCTTTTGCTGTTGGACAATTGAGAATACAGAATTCCACTTTAATCATCTTAATAATTGGTAAGATAATGTTATCTATCTAATAACTTTTAATTTTATTTGGGTTTTAGGACCAATTTTCACAACCAATAACATGACAGACAGGTAAAAGAAAAGCATCACATTTTAAAAGTGCCATATAATCATTCAGCCCTACCTAATATATGTAGTTGCTATTAAATAAATACCGCTAAATTTGACCAAAATCAATTCTGCCTAAACTCAAGGGTCACTTCATCTGGTTTAGTTATATATATATATATATATATATATATATATATATATATATATATATATATATATATATATATATATATATATATATATATATATATATATATAATGATTTTATAAATATTTATATTAATTTAATTGGCATCATATATCTTTATATAAAACTATGGGGTCAATATGTAAAATGAATCAAATGAATGGTCTCCCTTAATACATTCCTTTATGTAATAAAGTTTACTCCATTTATGATTAAGCCATTTATCTCAATTCATAAGCTCATGAAATAATGAAGATGATGACAACAACAACATTAAGTCTTTGTCCCACTACATGGGGTCAGTTACATTGTGTCATGTTAAAAGTCAAATTCTTATTTAAATCTAATAAAGAAATATCATTTCTATTTTTTTTAAAAGAAAGATCATTTCTAATATTTTTTAACCAAGTCATTTTAGGTCTACCTCTGATCATTTAATATTCTTAACATAAATCAAAATCTAATACATTTATTTTTCTAACCGGATCATTGGAAAGCCGCCGTTTTATGTGACCAAACCATCTAAAACAACTCTATTTAATCTTATCTTACACTGGAGCTACTCCAACCATTTCACGTATATGCTCATTTCGTATCCCTAAGGGTATAGCCTCTCATTCACCTGAACATTCACATCTCTATAATACTTAACTTAGTATTATTCTTCTCTTTTAGTGGCTAACATTCAACACCATAAAGCATTACATATCTCACCATCATCTTATAGAATTTTCCCTTAAACTTGAGGGCAACTTTTTTATCACACAACAAGTCCGGTGCATTCTTCGACTACAATCATCTAACTTGTACTTTGCTGATAATATCCCCATCTATTTCATCATCAATATAAACAATAGGTCCAAAATATCTAAAATGTGTACTCTGATTAATAACTTGATCGCCCAAAGCCGCAATCTCCTCACTAGATCTATTACTACTAAAAATACACTCTATATATTTAATTTTAGATCTACTCAAGCTCATGAAATAATGACAAAAATATATATCATTGAAAATAAATATAATATTAATTATTTATATATCACACTCATTTAAAAAAAATCACTCCATCAAAATTTTGTTCAATAATAGGACTTTTTTCCTATCTCAACCCAAATTTTTTCTGTAAATAAAGGCTCTTAGAATTATATAAATTTTTTGCATACTTAGGCAGAAACACAAAAGAATTTCTGAACAGTGGAACCTTGCAATCATATACAACATTTAATATTGCTTACTAATCATGCAAACAGAACATAGTGTCTTCACCTTAGTTCATACTTGCAAAATAATCATATGAAAGTGCTAACCAATACTACATCAAATACTTAAGCTGCACCTGAAAGCCATAAGAGTTTTATACAATATGCACATTATAATCAGAACAATATACATAGTAACAAACTTATATCATAGGAATCCATAGATGTTCATTGTTTATTTTCTTGGTTGTCAGAGGGCTTTGACACATCTTCCTTTAGATTGTTTTCCTTCTCCTCCTTCTGGCTTCCCTCATCAGGCATAATCAGCTCCCATTCCTCAGCAATTTTATCCAACCAAGCTTCACTCTTATCCTTGAAATCATCGACCTATATAAAGAATTTAGATAATGATAGGTCTGAATATGCATTAAAAATATTATAGAAATTTGAACTTTGTAGTTGCAAATATTTTACTTGAAATTGTCACAAAGTGTTATAAAAAAATGGTAAAAGTAAATCATATCCATTTATCGACTAACTATCAATGTGATAGTTAGGAAATGTGATAGAATACAAGGTTAGCCAATAATTAATCAACACTCAAAGAATGCAAGGTTTCCCTAAAAGTTACTAATCAACACTTGCATGAGGGCATCACATTCAAAGAATTTATAACACACACCGAGGCTTAGGGTGGTTGATGGGTGAGCGTGGTTGGGAACCTCCAATCCCGTGTTTGAATCCCCTCTACTACAGCCTCGCATTTTCATTGGGGCAAAGCAAGGGTGGGTCTGATACCAGTGGGTGACCTCGTTAGGTTTCGCCAAGGGATTAGTTACGCCGCCAAGAGCTCCCTTTGAAGTGGCAGCAGATAGATACTCCATTTCAATATATATATATATATATATATATATATATATATATATATATATATATATATATATATATATATATATATATATATATATAACGATTTAGCATATAAAGTTCCAGAAAGGTAAATTTTTTATTAAGAGCTAGTTTTTTTTAAAAAAAACCACAGATCTCCCCCCATACAGTCACAAATTCCACAAAATTATTGATACCCAGATATTAGCTACAGAATAAAAAATCTCAATGTATGGCTTCCAGCAAATCCCGGAATCAGGAACAAGATTAGAAGTTAGAACAGCGATTAATGATTTCCAGCTACAGAACCAAGCTTGTTGGCTACAGAATCTAAGCAGCCAAGCACGCTAGTCAAAGAATCAGTGCCAAACAACCCAACCCTAAACAGCCACTTATCACAATAGGAAGAATCCCGGTTCTCTACAATCAAGGGTAAACCAAACAACCAATAGTAAAACTGACAGTGAGCCAATATTACCAATGAAACATTACCAGCTCAAGTTACGGCCGAACTCCAACAGTACAACGAGGTACAACAAGGCCCGTTAAGAGAAAACAGCAATAATACCAATTCAAACTAAATAGAGACATGTCCAAAACAGCTTTAAGCTTTTAGAGGTTTGATTCAATTAAATTAGGAAATTAAGAAAAAAAAAAATTAAAAGCCAATATCAATTTAATTCATAGATTTAGGCTTCGTTTGTGACGACTTTCTTTCTGTTTCTTTAAACAGCTTTCTAGTAAAAAATTAAATGTTTCTAGCACAAACTTTTTAATTTTTTACTAAAAAGCTGCTTTAGGAAGAAGTATGAAAGCTATCACAAATGAAGCATTAGTGAAAAATTTACTAGATACTTCATCAGAAAGTTGTATTATCAACTAGAGCAAGCATGTTTTATTCAATTTCACATCCAGGAATAGATTGAGCTTCTATTAGAGGTTTTAGAGGTTCAAATTTTGATATGATTCATACTCAATTTCAGTTTCAAATCCAAACTTCGACTCTCATTCAAGTATAGGTTTAGATTTCAAGAATATGTAGATGTATAGATTTGAAATCAATAAATTCATATGCAGATCCATATTATAACAACAAATCAACTTACACATCTACTATATCCTAAAAAGTATATTGATGAACAATAATTTATTTAATAGGATTTGTGTTTTTTTTTTTTTTTGAAGTTGAATATTATAACTAAATAATGATATGAGTACACCATGTGCAATTAACAAGAATTGTCAGAAATAAAAGAAATTACAATAACCCCTAAAATGTTAATCATGAAGGCTAAGGGGGAAGCACTCAAAGGATCAAGGAAACAATAAAAAAATTCACTTGGATTGTCTTGCTTGTAGTCTTGTGAAGACAAGGGAGCGGCGATTAGAGGGTGCTCTTTCAATACAATTTTGATGATTAGTATACTTAATTATCGTTATGGTACATGCATTGACAATACTACATTGGTGCTATTGATACTAGTGTTGATGGAACCTTTAACAAGAAAAGGATTAGGAGCTCCTACCAATAGAGGGTATGATGTAGATAATACCACCTCTGCATTAGCAAAGAGGTTTCCCGAACAAAAACCTAAAATTCCAGATTACACTAGAAGCAACTTAACCGTTGTTCAAGCACTACAAAATCCAACTCAACATCATTTTAAAGGGTTTTCAATTATCCTCATCATACACCATGATTATTCAATTACTAAAATTTTATATTTACACTTGAACTATAAAATTATAAAAAGTCACAAATATTTTGTATTACTCTGATACAAAATGCTTAATGGTCATGGGTTTCCAATGAGACGAAATAGTGAAGTGGATGTAGACCATATAAATGAAATAAAGATTTGTTGAGCAAAGGCCACTAAGAACATAATTTTCTTCATTAGATGTAAACCCAAAAATACGAGAAGTAGGATCAAAATGATAATGCAATAATAGATTAAATATGAACAGTAAGAACCAACAAGTAGACAAATTATTTTGTCGCAAAAAAAAAACCCAAGGGTGAAAATTCTATGAACGATTAAAGAAGACTGCAAGGAATTTACAGCAGGAATAGCAACATTTTAGTCATATTACTATGCACAACCTGGAGGAAGGACACCAAATTTCTTAGCTCAAATGTTCACCACATTTACGTGGGTCATGTGAAGAACATAAATCTCAGAGCAACCAAAGCCAAGTCACTTCTTAAAGATAAAGAAACCCATCTAATACAGAGTTGGCTTACATAGATAAACAAGACATTTGGGACACAATAGATTTTCCTATCGAACAGAAGATTGCCTTAGTAATTGAACAAGGGTGCAATACATTGGTGGATTTCATTAAGAAGTATTCAAGGAGGCCTTCCAATCTAACTACAAGCCACTGGTGACACATTACCACATGCACGATGACCTAGGCTAACTAAAGCAAAGGGACATGACCGTGGCTGAATACGAAGTGAAGTGCATGGTATTAGCACAAGTGTCAACTATGGTTTTGGACGAGGAATGAAAGGTGTTTCCTATTTCTTAAAAGTTCGAGGTGCTTCATTTGACAATTGTTGGTGCCATTACACTCGAAAAGCTATGGATTATGGTAGATTAAGCCTTCGTGAGACGGAACAAGTAGTAGATGATCCTAGGATGACGTGAATCAAGCAATAGGAGAGACAAGGATTATAGAGGGAGAAAAGGATGATTAGATAGGACAATCAATTGTCCAAGAAGAGTTATGAAATGAAAACCACTTGCCCAGAGTATGGGGAAAGGTAGAAAGTGCAATTTTGGTGAATTTTCATCCATTCTGTAAACGTAAAGGGTTTGTACACATGACCTTTAATTGTCCTCTAAGAGGGTATTCTTAGTGTATCAAGAGCCTAAGCTTATCTAGCAATAGAGAAGTTGGAGCCTGACATTTAGATGTTTAAATAAACCTAACCAAATGCTAATCCATACAAAATAACTATACTCAAGAAATTAGTATATACACCGACTCATTAAGAAGAAACAGAGGGATCTAAGGTGTTGGTTAATGGGTGCCCTATCATAGTACCATGATAAGCCTACGATGGCTTTGTTTGATTCAGAAGCATCTCAATCATTTATAGAGGAGTCATTTAAGGTTGTCTATCCTATTATCGATTGGAGGTAGTATCAAAGTTTTTATATATGTTTATAGAAACAAAGCATTTTATTCTTCCTTCCCTCAACAGGAGACCCACAATGAATAGGTTAGCTCAACACCGCACTATGATTGACAAATGAGAGGAAAAAAGGTTAAGTTCAAAATTTCTCATTGGCCTAATCTCACTTTCTTTGAGAAGAGTCAAGTGATTCCTCTAATAGTGTCAGACATTCAAGATGGTAGATCACTTGTTTCACTTGTTAAAGGATGCCAGGCGTACTTACTTTATATCCAATATGTAGAAAAATCCTTTCAACCAAGTGATGTGCAAGTAGTTCAAGACTACTAGGATATGTTTTAGAATTATTTGGCCGAATAATCTCTGCCCAAGATGTAAAGTTAACAAAATATATATTTCTAGGATGACATCAATTTTGAAAATGTTTAATCGAATGGCGACAATCAAGCTACATGAGCAAAGATCCAACAACAAGATATATTAAATACGGGAATCATTGAGCTAAGTGTTTCATCATAGGGACCTCCATTCTTATTTACAAGGACAAAAAATGGAAGCATGTGATCATGTATCGTTTGTTAGAGAAAAAACAAGATGGTTATCAAGAATAAAAACTATCTTCTAAGAATGGACAATTTCTTTAGAACAATTGCAATGCATGATAGCATCCTATATGATGTACTTGAGATATCCTATATGATGTACTTGAGATATGAATGCCATAAACTTGCAGTAAAGAAGCAGGTCAAGTTAAAGAAAATTTTCATTATCTACTATAACAATTATGAGTCTATCTTTACCTTTTTTTCGCTTGAATATCACTTCAGTCATGAACTTGATGAACAGAAAAAATGCTTATATACCTAAATCACTTTATTATTGTATTGAAGAAGTCTTAGTTTATATCCTAGAAAATTGACCGAGCATAAACATCACTAGTTTTATAGAATTGCCAATAAAATTAATTGTATATGATGTTTTTTAAGTGTATGTTTTAGCTAGCTAGCATTGTTTGCTCAGGCTGCATTGTTAACTTCACAAGTATCTCGGTAGACCCTCAAAAAGTCACTTTCATAGTAGATTGGTCAAGACCAATGAGTGTGTTCGAAGTTCATAGCTTTCTCAAATTAGTGGATTGCTATAGAAGATTCTTTCAAGTAGAGTAATAAAAAGCATGGACATTTTCTCGCCCAACACAAAGGGTAATCAAATGTAAATGAACCGATGTGATTGAAAAAAATTTCAACGACTCAAGCAATGTCCTCACTGTCTGATGCTCACCCTTCTTGATGAGAAGGATAGATTCTAAGCCTATAATGATTCTTTCTTGCAAGGTTTAGAAATTGTTTTGAAGGAACATGACACAGTTATCTCATACACCTCGAGACATCTTTAGGAAATATGATAATAATTACCCAACAGCTGACATGGAGCTAGTAAGTATGATGTTCACTTAAGATTTGGACACTAATTCTATGGCATACATGGGCAGATCTTCATCAACCACAGAAGTTAGGCCTGCATGTTCACTCAAAAGAAACTCAAATAGCAACAATGAAAATGTCTCAATTATTGAATGATTATGATTATAAATCGATTATCATCTAGAAAGGGAAAATGTATTTGCTAATGCACTAGACAATTTTTTTTTTTCTAGAGCCACTACTTACGGAATACATTAAATGATCATCTTGCCGAAGTGGCCAAATCAACTCATGGAGACTTAAGCAAAAGGCCCAATTCTAGCTGATTGGATTTAACAAATTTGAGAAGGAAATTGATCAAACTTTAGCATTGATGATAATAGAGCACCCATTTTCAAAAATCAACAATATGTGTCGAATGAAGGACTATATGGAGACCACTCTACTAGAAGCTCACCATTCCAAATATAGCGTTCTAAAATAAGAAATTCGCTAGTATATTAGGAAAATCAAGATTAAGAGGAGCATAATATTAATATTGCTCTAATTGCAATATTATTTGTTCCTTTTTTTTTGTTTTTTGATATATGTCTATAAATTTTGATTATGAGTAATAATGTGAAACTTCATAAATAAAAATCAGTATTTAAAATATTTTATGTAATTCATTATGGCTATAATTTCTTTTTTTAATGTAAAACGACTATCTTATGGCTTTGAGAACTTTCCCAAAACATATCATGCCACTTCTATTGAATTTGCTACCAAAATTCCGGCCCAATATATTTCTCAAAATTTTAATTTGTTTAGAGGTTGAGTAGTAGCTATTCCTCCTAGGGGAGCAACAAACCCTTAGAGCATGCCAATGAATTGTTTCCATTGCTTTTGTGCTTGCATTTTAGATACATCTGAGATTGCACTACTCTATCAAAATGACTAAAGTTATCCACTAGCCACAAACATAAAAATATAGGTTGCTAATGTGTCACTTCCCTAAATTGATCATACTGTAATTTTTATTTGGGTGAAAATACAAAATGTTAAGCTTTCCCATGAGTTCATCCTTTCCACAACTTCACAATAATCATGTTGAGTGAACTTATAGAGCAGCTCATCTATATAGGAGAGGGTAGAGACAATTTTATTTAATATAGTACATCACAACATGTTAAACATTGCCAAACGAAGCCTAATCTTCTTCTATTTGCAGTGCATTTTTGTTTAGGCAAGGTGGTAATGATGTGGAATTAACAACAGATTTCTAATGAAAACCAGACAGACAAATCAAATGAACCACTTTTAACCAAATCCGGCCTAATTTCTAACAGTAAGCAGCGCATATGACTAAATACACATTATAAATATGCATAAAGAAGAAAATTACATCTACGGATAAAAAATATAATTAAAAAAAGGTAACTTTAAACTATAAAGGATGACCTTGTGAATGAAAGTTTCAGTCTTCTCTGCATCCAGGCACACCACTTCTGCCTCGCCTTCCACCTCGATAACAATTTTTTTTAGGTCGCTATCAGCCGGTAGTGCTTCGGCCACATCAGAAGAAACCTTCTCTGTTACGTCTGCTACCTTCTTAACTATCTCCACCATATCAATTACTTCCTTCTCCAACACACCTATTACAGAGTCAAGCCGAACAATGAACCAAATTATTTAATCTTCATAATATTTGATAAATCCATTAATTGTAGGTTTATCAACAAATGAATCAGATCTACTTTATGAAAAACAAACTAAAACTAATGAGTACCTTCGATTCTCAACATCCTCTTGTATGCTGGTATGGCAAGAAAGAGTACGGAACCAAAGATCCATTTAGCACTGCATCAAACACAGATGAGAAAACACATAAAGATCAGAGAAACCTGTAATGAAATGGCTGAAATAAGAGAAATTAAAACTAGGTCTAAGAGGTACCAAGCCGGAAGATTGAAAAGAAGAAGATTTGAACCCCCAGGTGGAACCGCAACCTGATCAGAGCCTGTGCCTCTGAAAAAAAAAAAAAAAAAACAAAACAAAACTGAAAATCAAGCAAAGGAAGACATGAAAATAATTTATACTTTATCTCCTGCTCCACTGAAGCTTGAATGTTCTTAGATGACTGCATCGCTGAAGCTGGATTGGCGTCGGTTCGGCGTCGAGGCCAGACAGCTTTTGATGGTAGAAGAGGAAGAAGAGCAAAGGTAGATAGAGACGATTAGACGAAAGGTATTTGCAGAAGAATGAGAATAAGAAATAAAGAGTAAAGTTAATGTGACGTAATGATGTAATAATATCTTCATAAGCGCTAAATGTCTTGATAAAGAACAATTATTACGTCCTCTGACCTGACGTAGAGCTACGTTCGGCCGCCAATAACATGTCGCCACGTGCTCTTACTCTAAACCGCGCGGCCCGACGACTTGACCCGGAGCGGAACCCGGAATGCTATGTTCGCGATTTTCTCGGTATATCGGTATTTGCTAGGTATTGCTTTGTAAAAATGAGAAATACTGCTCTGTGAAGACCAATACCATGCAAATACCGAGTTGTACCGAGTTTTTTACAACTCGGTACAACTTGGTATTTGCTCAGGATTTGCTCGGTATTGCTAGAGAATTGCTCGGTATTGCTAGGTATTTGCTCGGTATTGCTAGAAAAAACTCAGTACAATTCGGTACAACTTAGTATTTGCTCAGGATTTGCTCGGTATTGTTAGAAAAAACTCAGTACAACTCGGTATTGCTCAGGATTTGCTCGGTATTGCTAGGTATTTGCTCGGTATTGTTAGAAAAAACTCAGTACAACTCGGTATTGCTCAGGATTTGCTCGGTATTTGCTCAGGATTTGCTAGAAAAAACTCAGTACAACTCGGTATTGCTAGAAAAAACTCAGTACAACTCGGTATTGCTAGAAAAAACTCAGTACAACTCGGTATTGCTAGAAAAAACTCAGTATTTGCTCAGGATTTGCTCGGTATAACTAGGGACTTGCTTGGTATTGCTAAAAAAAACTCAGTACAACTCGGTACAACTCAGTATTTGCTCAGGATTTGCTCGGTATTGCTAGGTATTTGCTCGGTATTGTTAGAAAAAACTTAGTACAACTCGGTATTGCTAGGTATTTGCTCGGTATTGTTAGAAAAAACTCAGTACAACTCGGTATTGCTCAGGATTTGCTCGGTATTTGCTCAGGATTTGCTAGAAAAAACTCAGTACAACTCGGTACAACTCGGTATTGCTAGAAAAAACTCAGTACAACTCGGTATTGCTAGAAAAAACTCAATATTTGCTCAGGATTTGCTCGGTATTGCTAGGGATTTGCTCGGTATTGCTAGAAAAAAACTATTATTTTCTATCGACTCCAAGGCAGCGCAAGCCGAAGCTTCTCCGACCCTATCTCCTTCTCCATACGTTGATCTTCTACTAACCTTTTTCCATTTTTTCAGCAAAGTCCGACGCCTCCACCTCTTCAAGCCGAAGGCAACCCTTTCGATCCCTTCAGCAGAGAGAGAGAGAGAGAGAGAGAGAGAGAGAGAGAGAGAGAGAGAGAGAGAGAGCTTCTTCCCCATACTCTCCGACGTCATTCCCTTCTTCATGATGGAAAGTTACTCCATTTTGATCGCAAGCAAAAACGGGAGCTCGTTGTATCTCTCTTATACGCGGTTCTTCGGCCAAATCCTTTGAGAGAGAGAGTTAAAAAAATGCATGTGCGAGAACCCAAAAAACAGCGGGTCGGGTCGGCGTCTTTTCTTCCTACTACGTGGCGCTAATACATTGATGGCCGAACGTAGAGGAACGTACGTTCACCGGACCAAATAAAAGTTCCTTGATAAGCTTCGGAATTTAGGCAACGAAATTTCTACAAATATTTTGATATACTATTTTTTTTTTTTTTTTAATATTTACACACATATACCACATATGTAGGTTTCACATGATCGGACATAAAACATTTTAGTTGATAGTTAAAACTCTCAACTAATAGCTTAAGATGAGCCGCATAAAATCTTCTTTGAGGACTATCGATTTGAATATCATATTTCATTATTTATTATCAAAAATATATAAAATTGAGGTTTAATGGATGTTATGAGTTTTTATTCACCCTATTTTGCGCCCCGTCGGCCACCTATAGTGTCATATTAGACTCGCATGGAACATGTGATTAGTATGTTAATGAATGGCTCGATTCGTCAATTTGATCTGGCTCCAATCAGAAAAATATAGATTTCAGTTGACCTGTTTAATAAATTGGTCACTCAATGTCCAAAATTCATACCCATTTATTAAATATTTCATGTTTATGTTGACACATATTTTTAATAAATTGTTTATTGTTATAATCTTTTTATTTTTATTAATTAATTCAAAATCTATGATTAACAAGTTATTATTATTATTTTTTTAAATTAAAACGGGTTAGTAGATCATTTGGGTCATTTGGGATGCTAATGGTTAGGTTCGTGATAATTAGATTCGGATAGGACCAATTTCGAATGGTCCCAAACTCCATCCATTAAGGCTTCGTTTGGGACGGCTTTTTTATTACTTTCTAAAACGAAGTTTTAGTACAAAATTAAAAAAATTTGTATTAAAACTCCGTTTTAGAAAGCAATAAAAAAGCCGTCCCAAACGAAACCTAAGAAATGGGTCAAACGACAATTTGCTCTAAAAATTTTAAACACGTTCTTATAATTTAAATTATAAAACGAAATTTATAAGGATGCGGGAAAAGTTTATTATTAAAAATATAAAATATAGATATACATTAAATATGATATTATAATATTATATTTTAGAATAAATAAAGCCTATCTAGTAATAATATAAATTAAATAAATATAAAATAAATTTATATAATAAGTGCTCATAAAATAAAAATATGCTTCAATTTATTCAATATCCTAAAGTCAATTTATAAACGAATAAACTTTAAAACTCTTGGATATGTTTTGAGATGGGTATATTACAAATTATTTATGATATGTTACACCAAGCATACTTAAAAGCTTCAAAACACGATTAATTATTCTGTGTGGATGTCGAACGTCATCCGGAGATCAACCAGAATACGCCACGTCACCCCTTTGCTCAATACCACGACTCGGTACTTCTCGGTATGGCTTGATATTGCTGACATGACGCATTCTGATTGATATCCGAATAGCAATATACGTCTGATCTCCACACAGAATAATTCTCCCTAAGAACAAGAAGATTAGAATATTTTATCAACAAGTGAAGGAAAGAGGGGTCTGTTAATAAAAATATATATCTTTTGATAGTGTATTGGGCTTCATTTGGGAGAATTTTTTTTACTGTTTTATAAAATAAATTTTTAGTAAAAAATTTATAATTAAAAAAAATATTAAAAAGTTATTTTAAAAAGCATTAAGAGAGCACCTTAATAAATTATCTTTTTCGTTAATAATAAACTCCATTTGATTATAATATAATTTTTTTTTATTTTCCTAAAATTTCTGCTTAATTAAGTAATAATGATCTTATGCCCTGAACTTCGAAGTTATGAGCAAGATCATTATCATGTAAGAAAAAGCTTATACGATTTTTTTATTTAAATCATGAAATCTTCTTCTCTTTCTCTTTTACTAGGCGTAGGTCAGTGTATAAAACATTTTAAAGTATTATGTATTGACTCTTATTGTCTCCTTTCTTCTCTTAGGCTAGCCCCTCAATCTCTCGAAGGTTGGCTGCCTATTCATTAAGCAAAATTATTATGTGCGGTCATCAGATGTCGTTTGGTGATCAATCAGGATGTGCTACGTCACCAATTCAATATAGCATTAATGCGTTATTGTGTATCGGATAACATGATGCGTCCTAATTAATCTCCAAACAATTTGGTGACCACGTACACGTTATAATTTCTTATCCATTAAGAACTAAATTGTCCCAAATGCTTAAGTCTTATGTCATTCACATTTGATTGAGCGGTTCTACTTTTTCTCTTTAGTGAATCATCCAAACTTGAACTCTTTCCAATGCATTGAACACCTTGACCTTTTACTATCATTCATATTTTTTTAGTGATCTTTTTGTGAAAGTTTGAATTGGTTAAAAACTTGATGAACGTGCATACGACCTTTAGTGGAAATTCACCATTGCCTTCTTTTTCTTTATTATCTCTCAGTTGCAGTGGAGATGTGGGTTCATCCCACCAGATAACATTTTTTTATAATGTCATAGTATCTTGAGTCTTGAAGAATAATAAATATGAACATTCTCCAACAACTATTTTTGACTCATCTTGGTGAGCAAACAATGAATAAGTGGTGAAGATTAAGGGTGTTAAAGCGTGTCTTCGGGTCGGGTTCGTATTCAACCCTAACTTGACCCGATGTCAACTTAGCTAACCCTAACCTGACACGGTTATGAAAGAAGGTTGAGAATGCAAACCCGAACTGGTTTGGATTCGGGTCAACCCGAATTGATCCGCCAACCCGGATGCGAGCTGTTCGCATGTTCATCTGTTTGGATGATCCTTACAAATGTAGCTATCTTTCTTTCGTTCGCTCACTTATACAACCAAATTTTGTAAATTCGTCGGATCTTTCGAGTTTCGGACGTAATGATGGCGAGGGGAGCTTGCTCACTACGAAAGTAGCTATCTTTCTTCTGCTTCCATAAATCCACCGGATCATTCCTCTTTGGGGCGTAACGACATCCGATGGCAATGGGAGATTTTGCTCACAGTCACTGCAAAGGTAGATATCTTGCTTTGGTTCTTCTGTTAGAGTGCTTATTCAGTCAAATCTCATAAATATGTTGGATCTTTCCTCTTTCAGACGATCGGACGTAACGACGGCAACGAGAGCTTGCTCGTTGCGAAGCTGGTGATCTGGCTGGTCAACCCGAGTTAATTTCGTATTTTTGGGTCAATATAATCTCGACCTGATTGGTAAATGGATTGAACAAAACTCGGAATTTTTCAGGTCGGGTTCGGATCAGTTCAGATTTCGACACCCCTGGTGAAGACTTTCTATTTCTCTATTATTACCAACAAGTACCTCAACTTCACTTTCCACTTTTCAATATAAGCACCTTATGTAGTACTTAGGCTACAACATACTCCATCCACCTTGCCTATGCTATACAAGAAGAGCCTATCTTGTAATCATCAATGACATATGCAGTGCCTACAACACCATTCCCGACCATAGTAACCTCCTATCATATCATCAAGTTGAAGAAAGTAAAGAATGCACCCTTCTCTTATATCATCATTCATTATCATTATACCCTCCTCTCATATCATCAAATGCAATTGAAAATAGAGTTTGACTGATTAGCCTATACTAGTTGATAGGATTTAGAGAAACACCCATGGATATTGGTTCAACATTGATTTGAAGTTCAACTTGATCCTAGGGGAAACAGACCTATTTTGCTCCCTTATCGATTTTATAGGAGGACACATTCTACATATTTGAATGACACTTAAGTAAATTAGGAGAAACCTTCTACTTATTTCAAGGTGTCTTAATTTATGTATTGGATATACCCTTCTATCATATTTTGTTTTGTGAGGTACATATATTCATTATTAAGTAAACTTTTCTAATATTGTTATTATTTAGAGATTTAATAACGTCTATATTCACTTATACCACATAAAAGATTCAACTTAAATAAAAGATAACCCAAAAAATAATGAGTGCAAAACTTGATAACATAAAAGAAAATAAAATTTACCTATTACTTACACACAAAAATAAGTTCTTAAGTTACATAAATAGTAAAAAATAAATGAATATTTAGCCCTATGCATGGCATTTGATAAGCTTAGTTTTAAAATTCTCAAGTTTAGCTTGATTTAGAGGGAGTGAAGCAATAAAAACTTAGATAAATCAGAAAGTTATTTGCTAATATTGCCAATGACTTTGACTAATCCCCAAGATGAGGAAGAAGAGGTCAGAAAGCGGGTTAGAAATTTATTTGCAGTGGATCAAGCTTACGTGTTTGCATACACGATAAGTATCCATTTGTTATAAATTGATTCAGTTTTAGATTAGGTTTCTTTGTAAGATATCACATTATGTGTAAAAGTCTATATATAGACATTGTAGGTTAATGTAAGATGCGCCCCTTCTGTAATTCCAATTGAATAAAGGAATAATATCACCACTTCACATTCAAGGAAGTCCTAAATGATGTCCCATAAGAGATTTTGAAAGAGAGATATTTGATCCTTAGGAGTTTGAAAGCTTTGTGCACCAATATTGATGCCCACAATTGCTGCTAAGGCTAATGCTTACCATCGTCATCAATAGTGATAATTGTTGTTACCAAAAACGTCAATGCCAATTATTGCCAGTAAAGTTGACACCCGCTATTACGACCAATGCTAATGTCCACTGTCAACATTGATGTCCTCTTCACTAATAAGGTTGATGTCTAATGTCACTATCATCACCTACACCCAATATCGCCACCATTATATAGTTGATGCCCACCATCGCCACCACTACTGATGCACATCATCACCACTAAGGGTGATATCTGTTATCACTGGAATGATTTATTCTTACCTTTTTAATCATCGATCTCCCATCTTTTTTTAAGAACTATCAAGGAAACCCTCAATTGCTTCTCAAAGACAATCCTAGTACCTCAATGCTCATCTTGTGACCCCTATAGTATATGTCTTTGACGATTCATGCCTACTATATTATATCAATGATTTTTTTTAATTCACATGAAATGACACCCTCATTTTTTTGTATGGCAAATACTTAGCATATTAATGTCAAAATAAATTAATTTTTAATATTTAAATAAAAAATGATTAATTATCTACCTAAAATCTTTACTTTTAATACATATGAATAAACTATATATGTAACTACTATTATTTGCACCCTCAGATTCGAAACCTTATTGGCTTGCCAATGTATGATGGTACTGGTCTAGCATGATCATGCTTATAAAATGTTTACTTAAAAAGACCTGACATAATTATTATTATATATGTATTTTTTTTTCTTGTACTGTTTTCTTGAAGATGATAGTGATAGAATGGGAGAAGATTGGGTTTTGTTTGGGACAATTTTTTTATTAGTTTATAAAATAATTGTTTAGTACAACAAATTTTTAAATAAAAATTTTTTGTACTAAAAAAATTGCTTTAGAAATTTTTAATCCTTAATGAATATTTTATAGGTTTATGAAGACTCAGATGAAAATATTATGAATGAAATAAGGTATGACTCCTCTCTTCTCTTTTCAATGAAATAAGCTATTATCTTCTTTATTGTGTTTTTAGCTTCATAAAGTTTATTATTTAGCTGCATTTGATATCTACTTTTAATGGAAAAACAGATTCTTACATAAAATATCCATTTTTCTTTTTGATTTAAGACCAACATATCCTGTCAGGCAAGATAAATCGTCCCCACATCCCCTTTCTGGAACTCGTGATCGCTACAGCACCTGTTAAGGACTCTTTAGTTTTTATTTGTCAATCCTATTTCATGAAATATTAACATGTTAACTATATCTAGATACAATTTGCTATCTATTTCAAAATTAACTCAAGATAACAATCTTGCTATAACATTTGATCCTCATGGGTTTTCTTTTAAGGATCTGACGACTAGTCAAGTGATCTTGCAAGGCCCGTGCAAAGAAGGATTATACACTCTCAGATCTCCGGTTCTCAACACACCGGACCGAGCTCTACACGCATCAATCAACAACTCTGCTTTGTGGCACGACCGATTTGGACATCCCAATCACCGGACCATTAGACGTATTGCTTCTTGCAATCCGCAGCTTAGTATAGGACCTTCTCTTTCATCGTGTCATTGGTGTAATATTTCTAAAACGCATAAGCTTTCTTTTAATAATTCTGTATCTAGGAAAAAAGGCTATTACGGATTTAGTTCACTCTGATGTGTGGGGCCCGGCTCCCACGCCGTCGCTCCAAGGTTATCTTTACTACGTAATTTTTGTAGATGATTTCTCGCGTTTAACCTGGATATTTCCAATGCATTAAAAATCTGATGTCTATAAGATTTTCATTACATTCAAATCACAAATTGAAACATACACGTCTCGAAAAATAAAGAGCCTTTGCACTGATGGTGGAGGCGAATATACAAGCAATTTTTTCACTCAATTTCTCCGAAACAATGGTATTACTCACCAGATCTCCTGTCCTCATACTCCGGAACAAAACGGCGTCGCCGAAAGAAAACACAGGCACATTATAGAAACTACGCGTACGCTAATTCACAAAGCATCAGTTCCCTACCAATTTTGGCCAGACGCCGTCATTACTTCGGTCTACCTCATCAACCGAATGCCGGCAGTGAACACACAGAACTCTTCACCATTTGAACTCCTCCACCACAACAAACCCGATTACACGCACCTAAGAATTTTCGGAAGTGACTGTTTTCCGCTAACACCAGCAAATCATCGCAACAAACTTCAACCAACCGCTGTGCCCTGCATCTTCCTAGGCTACTCGGACACCTACAAGGGATACAAGTGTCTCAATCTTCAAACAAACAAAGTCATCATGTCAATACATGTAAAGTTCGACGAAACTCACTTCCCTTTTGTCTCTAACCAAAAACATCTCCATGTGAAGGACAATACGGTATCCCCGCTGCTTCTAACTCCCACCTTTATTCCACATCTCGTTCACAACAAGACTCCCTCTATCAATACTCCAGTGATGCGCAAAGAGGCTCAACCACCTACTTCGCATACAGAGCAGGCTCAACCGTCTCCCACCAACTCAAATTCACATCCACTACAAAAAACGGATCAAATTCAGACATCCACTCACCCAATGGTAACCCGTCTGCGTACAGGATCTCTGCGTCCTGCATCCCGCCTCAATCTTGTTCACATGTACACACTCATCGTCTGGCTCAACAATAGATCCCACGTCCTACACTGAGGCCAGCATAAAGGCAGAATGGAGGAAGGTAATGGCCTCTGAATTCTTTGCCTTACAAAAGCAAGGGACATGGAGCCTAGTTCCCCCACCTAAAAACTGCTCCGTTCTCGGGTGCAAATGGACGTACAGAACAAAGACACACGCCAATGGAGACATCGCAAAATACAAAGCTCGGTTAGTCGCTCAAGGCAATCACCAAGAATATAGGCTCGACTACACAGAGACGTTCAGCCCCGTGGCCAAACTTCCTACCATCAGAATCCTCTTAGCCATTGCCATCCACAACAATTGGACAGTACAGCAACTAGACGTGGCTAATGCGTTTCTTCACGGCACACTAAATGAGATAGTCTATATGCGGCAACCGCGTGGCTTTGTAGACTCCACTAACCCAGACTATGTTTGTCGTCTCCACAAAGCCATTTACGGCCTCAAACAAGCTCCGAGGCAATGGTACAACACATTCACGTCTACACTCGTCTCAATGGGATTTACGCACAGTTCTTCAGACCCGTCCCTTCTCATACTACGAAACCAGACCACTCACATATATCTCTTAATATACGTGGATGATATCCTCGTAACTGGAAACAACACTATTGCAATTAACGCTATCCTCAAGCAACTTAGCAGCTCTTTTGCAATAAAGAACCTGGGAGAAGCTCACATGTTTCTAGGCATACAAATAGACAGATCCAAACACCAATTCTTCCTCTCACAACCGGCGTATGCAAGATCAATTCTTAAAATAGCAAACCTCTCCAACTGCAATAAATTTGCGAATCCGTCCTGTACGAAACTTCCTCCGGAGCTGCTTACAGACAAAATTCTCTCAGATCTGAAAATGTGCAGGCAAATTACGGGCTCTCTTCAATATCTAACAATCACACGCCCCGACATAGCTCATAGCATCAACCAACTATCCCAACATATGCACAATCCTGAAGAACAACACATCTACCTTCTCAAGAGACTTCTTCATTACATTCAAGGTACAACTGAGTTTGGTATACCAATCACAAAATCTAACTTACGTCTCACTTCCTTTTCAGATGCCGACTGTGCGGGCGATCCAATTACACGAAAATCCACTTCCGGCTACCGCTCCTTTCTAGGCGACTTGATCATCTCCTGGCAAGTAAAGAAACAACACACTGTGGCTCGGTCATCTACCGAATCCGAGTACTGTGTGTTGGCTGCCCTCACCGCAGATGTCATATGGCTAAGGCGTCTTCTCACCGACTTCGGCATACCTCAACAACATCCCACATACATCTATTGTGATAACACATCGGCTATTGCCCTCGCAAATAATCCGGTGTTCCATGCACGAACGAAACACATAGAAATTGATCATCGGTTCATTCGCGATCACATACAACAATAAACTATCAGGCTTCTCCCAATCAGCACTACAGATCAAGTTGCTGACATCTTAACTAAATCACTTTCTACAAACAAATTTCAGCAACTTAGACTCAAACTGACCGTCACTTAAAGACCCATCAGTTTGACGGGGAATATCAGCAACTCACACACATAAATATATATTGTATTTCATTATGCTATTTAGATCTCTGTTGCCCGCCGTGTACCCATGTCAACAGACAAGCCTATAAATACATGTATTACTATTACCGAAATAACAAGATATTATCTCTTACTTTCTGCTCATCTTCTTGATCTCTGAATAAAGCTTTCTCTTGTCTTGGAATGCAAGAATCAACAAACTATACATATTACGCACAAGAATTTGACTTTACAGTTTCTTCTTTTGAATTTTAAGATCTTGAAAATTATTATTAAGTTTTATTTAACCAGCATCACAGCCCCACAAGAGATTATTACTATAGAGTATAAAGGAAGTGGCACTTAAAGATCAAGATGAACACGTGTAACAGTCCTTGGCTGTACTATATATATACTCTTGTATATCTCTGTTCAGAGAATAATAAAATTTCTCGTCTCCAACCAGAAAAACCTGGTTCCTACTCAACTCTCTTCCGACAACTACTCACTCTAGAAATCTCATATCACTAAACTTCTTTGGGCTAACGGGTTTGCTAAAGTTCTTGAACGTGCTCCGTCTAAACTTCTCCAACAGTTGGACAGATCAACGATCCCTAACTCTGCTCATTCTCAATGGCTGCTCACCGACCAAAATCTGGCCGCAGCCATTTGTTCCACGATCTCTCTGCATCTGTTCTTCCTTACATCTTGATCTTTAAGTGCCACTTCCTTTATACTCTAATAATTACGTGCAGAGTCGGAATGGGAGAACCATTCGGATTATGTGATGGTGCATAGTAAATACACATCAAATATACAATACATTTATTATATATCCTCATAAAATCATATCAGGATGTCATTCAGACCCCGCACATAATAATTTCTTCGCTCCGATGTAAGATTGTTGCTTTATACTATTTAACAGTTGCTTCGCATATGGAATATGTTCACATGGATGAATAATTTAATTGTCAGATAGAGATCTATCAGTTGTCGCAACACCTTGGATCAGCCAAAAGCTTAAAGCTGCCTCCAATGTAGTCATGTCTTTTGTTTTTTTTCTTTAGGGGGAAATGAGACGAGCATTGTCATGTCATTGCTTTTGTTTACTTTTCATATGAAATTCAGTGCATGAAGCTAAATTATTAATTTACATGTGAAGACCCCTATGGCCTACGCTGATCATCATTGTGGACAAATTTTAAAAACCGTTATTTCAATTATTTTTATTAGCTTAAACATGCTTAAAAAAAGTTTAAAACAAGCCTTAGTTGTTGGCTTGGCCAATAATTGCTCGCTGACGTGGGAGCCAGTCGCGGGGTTGGCAAGCGACTGGCCATTGTGTTGGGCCAGCCGCGGTGCCCAACAGCGGCTGGCTTGAAAAAAAAAAAAAAATTAAAGTCACAGGTTTTGGGATGTTATTGCAAAAATTTAGATAGGAGAGATAGAAGAGGAGGAAGATCAGATGTTCATTATTTCGTGCATTTGCCGCTCAAATCTCACCTCGTCGAAGGATCTCGCCGGCGGTTGTTTCGCAAACTAGTTGGTTGCTAAATCCTGCTATTTTGATACATTGTGAGTTATTTTTTTAATAAATTTCTTTCCATATGTTCATCTGTTTTTAATTTTTATTATTTATTTGGATTAACTTTCCTTTTTTTAGTTATTAAAATCCAAAATCTAAATTACAGTTTATGTATAATTTTGGAATGACTTTGTTATTGCTACTTAAAATAATTTTTAAGTATAAAAATTAAAAAATTTATATTAAAAAACTGCTTTAAAAATAGTAAGAAGTCCTAAATTAAACCTAAATCAACTAACAATCAAACCACCAAAAAGGCATTAAAAGCCAAAAGATAGGAATGCCAAACACAGCGACCCACAAACAGAAGATCAACTGCTGGAAATTATCCAGAATCCTATTCATAATGTCCCAGATATCTTGATTTTCTTTCTATCTACTAAATTTGGCAAGGAAGGATTTCGTGATCTTGCTTATAGAAGTTGACATGATTGCATGCTTATTTTTTAAAAAATTAGTATTTCTTTCTTATCTTCTGTGGTAGATAATGCAATTTATAGAAAGGATATATACAAGCTGGAGCTGTTGCCCATTTGTAAAGTATGTTATATAATTTAAAGAAGATATGAGCTGAGAAAGTAACAGTTAAGAACATTTGCGTAAGAATAGGGTGTCAAAAATTAACACGACTTGAAAATCAGATTCTAATCCGATCCGAATTTATCGGGTTAGGGTCAACTTGTTTTAAGAATAAGTCGGGTTATGGTCTTGATTTTTGACCCGTTTAGAATTTGGGTTCGAGTCAAATTGAAAACTCAGTTTTAACCCGGTTTTGACCATAGACCCACTAGACCTCACATGCCCGTAGACTGTTTTCCCTTGCGTCTCTCGACTCGGCCTCGCACGCCCGTTGCCCTCATGGCCTAGCCGGTGCTACATGCTCGTCGCGTCGCTCATGCACGTAGGCGGATGCTTAGCAGCTCAACGTCCGAAGACTGAAGTCCCGTAGGCGCACCTCGACTGCTTGGCGGATTACGGTTTGCTTTCCTCCCTCGTGCATTCCCACAGAAGAGACATCGAGAGTTGAGACTTCCACAGGAGGATGCTCAGAGAATAAACCTCTAAGTACTCAAGTCAGGGTTTTGAGTTGAGTCAGGTCAACCGGAAACCCGACGGGTTAGATCTTGGTTGAAATTTCTGACTCTACAAAAACAGACCAAGTTCGGGTCATGTCAAACAATAGCGAATTAGTATCGGGTTCGACCCATAACTCGATTTTGACACCCCTATGTTAGAACAAGAAAGATATATGTGGAATAAACTTTCGTTATACTTGCAGCATAAAGGGAGAAACTTGGAGCAATAGTGTTTTGCTTAGCTAAGACATCTACCATTTTGGGCCTTCTTTGATAATGAAAAAAAAAGTAGATAGAGTAATAAGGCTTATAGTTAAGATGCCAAATAAGCTTATGTCAATAAACATCTGGAAATTTGTTAAAGGACACAGCAGTAAGATTCTTATAGTCCAGGGGGTCTTCGAAAGCATCCCAAAGAAGTGCATCAATTTTTGAATTAGGCTTCGTTTGATAAACTTGTCAATAAACTTCTTTTTAATAAAAAATTACTTTAATAAACAATACAAAAACTGTCCTAAACGAAGCCTTAGTTAGGATATTAGTTAAGGCATCTGTAAATGATGGAAATGGAAGGATTCTAAGACAGATTCCAATCAGATGAGATGATGAGGTGCTGAGAGAAGAAGATCGATGGGGAATAAGAATCTTAAGACATAATTGCAAAGTAAATTAAAAGAAAAAAAAATTCACCATGAACTAATGGATCCCAAAAAAGGAAGAAAGAAGAGCCATCTTTAATAAAAAAGGAGAGGTGAGATTTCATTTCCTGATAATTTAACTGAGATCATTTTAGAAAGGAGAATCATTGAAAGCACAAGACTTTCAAACTGAGGTGTATTTGGGTGCAAACAAGGTTGAGATCAGTTAAATGTTGCAATTCTGGTACCTCAAATAATAAGATTCTTACGGTCAAAACTCTTATGATCATGCGATTCTACACAGCCATCTTGATCTGTTGGTTGAGAGCTTATGCTTCCAACTAAGAGGTCTTGGGTTCGAGTCTTTGTGTATGCTTTGTGTGTGTGAGTTTGCCTTAAATGACCTAAATGTCCCAAAAAAAATCATGCAATTCTGGTTATATTAAGGTGGTAAATTATTAAAAAATATTGAGTGACCGAGTGGATAAACTTTGACTGTTCGATGGTGTGTCCTAATTTCTAGTTAAAATGCTTTCTAAAAAAAATATAAATAGCCTATGATTCTAAACAATTAGATGGTAAAGATTTCATATGAAAAAAATATGGGACTTGAAGATCACTTCCAATCCCATCATGGCCGAATTTGTCATCGCCAATAATACAAATGCTCATCATATTTAACTATGCTAACTCTCATCATCACCAAGAATGATGATGCTCATCATTGCTTATTGTCATCAAGAACATTGACATCCTTCATCGCTAACAATCCCAACATATATTATTCCAGATAAATTTTTTGTCGTACGCCATTACTAACAACAACACCAGCCACGATTGCAAACAAAATCATTTTACACCACCGCCAATATTGCTAACAGCCACCAACACCGTTAATATTGACATTCGTCAGTGCTAACAATATAAACCCTCACTATCTACATTAAGAACAATGCCACCGCCAATATTAACTCTCGCCATCACCAATAGCGATGACAAATAAAAAAAAAAACCATTTTCTTAGAAGTTGACAAGCACCCGTTATTATTACAATGCCGAAGATCATCATTGATATCAAAGTTAATAATGACATATGTTAAAGTTTTATGAAAAACTTTTTGCCAAAAGGTAAGTTGATGGTGTTTCTATATGCTTTTTTTATAACAATGAGACTACAATAAAGGTGAACTTTTGGGTTACCTATCTATGGATAGGTTCATATTGAAGTCTTGAGAGTAATCATACATTAAATTTTCCTTAAAGTTAATGGTATCAATTGTCAATTTCAATAGATCTACATACTTTCAAACTTGCAAACATCAGTATCTAAAAATAGGCCTAATTGATGTGCTTCACAAAGTTAATTTAACAGAGCATGGTTTTCCATAAAATTTTTTGAGCAAAAAACATTCAAAATCAAAATTGAAAATTCTAAAATCACTTTCAAATTCATTTGACATTAATTTTAGCAAATTTATAGGTGATATAATACACTACAGGAAAGTTAGATTTTTTGCGGCGGATTTTCGGCCGATGAAAATCCGCCGCAAAACAAGCCAAATCCGTTGCAAATTTCGGTTTATGGCGGATTCAATTCTGATGGTAAAAATCTCGTTACGGAAGTAAACCATTGCAAATATTTTGTGGTGGATTTACGACGGAATTAAATTAAAAAAATGACACCCTCATTTTTTGCAAAATGCCGAAAATTCCGTCGCAAATTACAACATATTTACGGCAAAAATACCATCGTAAATTGTGGCAAAAATTCCACCGCAATGCCGCCAAAATTTGCGACACAGTACTGTTCTATCACAAAATACGATGCTCATTCGCCTTTTCAATGTTTGCAGCGGAATTTTCACCGAAAACCTATAGCATAAATAAATAGAAAAAGCCCCTACAATTTATTATCGAGCTTTTTCAACAATATCAATCTAAGCAATTTAAAATCATTAATTAATAATGTTAATATTTTAATGAGCAATGCTAAAATAAACATAATAAACACACTTTTGCATAATATCAAACCAACTATTCAAATAGACAATCATCTTGGTACTTTCTTTTTTTTCTTTTTTTTTTTTCAAATTTTTGTTTAAACCATGACGCATTACAATATTGACATGCAATTTCTGACAAATTCTCCCCACAGTACAAAATGCATCCGTTAACACAACAATCTACTTTTATAAATGACAACCCAAGTTTGGAAACCAATTTTATTGTCTAGTATAAATTTGTTAGTACTATTTTATTTACCAAGTTGAACTTCTTAAGTAGGCCAATAAATTGATTAAAGCATTCTCTGGGTATATTGTATTCTGCCTTTTATACTTAGCATCTTCTTATCAATAAATAACTCTGAGTGAGTAGTGCAACCATTCCAAATTAGCTCTTGCGTAAAATATAATAAATCATAGAAATTTTATGCATCGTTTTTTGGGGACTCTTCTATATATTATTGAAATTATTGCCCAATTGCATCATAAATCAAGTCCTTAAATATCATAATGTTGTCTTCCTCGACTATATTGAAACTTGTAAATGGGCCACACTGAGAGTCGAAATGAGGCTCGTTCTCACCATGTGAAGTCCAATATCTATATTTTGTCATGAATCATCTGCGATTGAGATCAACAGTAATATCATCTGGTGTGAGGTATACTTAATTTTTGTGTTCGGAATATGGACAACAAAACCTTCCTTAAGATATAAAGGAAAGTAATTGATAGCCTGCCTGAATGAAATAATCATCTCCGTGTAAAAATTCATCTATTAATGACTTGCGTCCAAATAACAGTCAGTCATACATTCAACTTCTATAGTTTTGAATATCCATAGCACACTTGAGCTATAAATTTTTACAACTAAATAATTAGATTTGTATCAATTTAAATAAATAAATAAATAAATAAATAAATAATGGTACTTCATATGCAAGAATTTCCTAATGGTTAAAGGGACTTTAGTAAAATAATGATCCAAATGAAAATAAATTTACAATAGTGATGATGGCATTCACAATTGGTGATAATTTTAGGAATTTGAATGGATGCGATGACATAAATCTATCAATGCTAATGTTGATAGTTTAGGTAATAACTTAAATATTAGACGCCAAGATGGATAGATATGAGTCAAGCCTTTTGGATGTGTTGCTCAGTTGTTGTTAACAGATTCATGTGATAGAGAATAAGATGCTCTCATATCACCTCCATCACACACTCAGTGTACTCTACTTTTGCTTTTGTTATTATGCTCAAGTCCCAAATTGATATCATCATCCTCTCGTCTTCCATAAAACTTCACCTTAACTCATGGAGTTCAAGAAAGTTTGTATTTTTGGCAATAGAAGAGTGTGTCAATTAGTGTAACGCATAAATGAATCATCATGTAATATGCTCATAGTGATCTCCTTTCCCTTTTGCTTAATATAAAATAATTATTAAGAGGTCGTTGTTGCCCTTCAGTAAAGTTGGATATGACCATTGAGCTTTGATTATTAGAGGAACATGCCCATGGAGCTTTGATTTTTAGAGAAATTTGCTCCTACTTGATCTTCAATAATAGAGAAGTGTGCAGTAGCTTTTTGGTATTCATGATATTTTCTAGTGAAGGAGAGCTCTTCTATTGCTACCAGGTTATTCGATTCGGCTCTATGATATTGAGGAGAGAAATTATTGTCATCGCTCATCCTCATCTCTGCAACATTAGCTCTGATAGATTTATGTCATCACTCATCCACCTGAGCATCCTCATCTCTACAATATTTAACTTAATATTATACTTCTCTTTTAATAGCCAACAGTCTGCACCATAAGACATTGCAGGTCTCATCACCACATCTTATATAATTTTCCCTTAAGTTTGAGGGGGACTTTTCTATCACACAACAAGCCTTATGGATTCCTCCACTGCAACCATCCAACATGAATTCTGCTAATAATATCTCTATCTATTACATCATCACTATGAACAATAGACTCAATATATCTAAATTGTGTACTCTTATTAGTGAATTGTTCATCCAAAGTAACAATCCCTCCCATTTGACTCTAAGGTTAAACTCTATAATTCAAGTTCACATTGAACTCCATCTCTAGTCTTATCGACAAAGAAAAATATCATCAACAAAATGCATACAGCGACCAAGCTCCCGTCTCCTCAACTTTGGCTACTACAAAAGAACGACGAAGAGATGTGACTTCAGATGTGACAATTTGGTTGACCAAGCGCGCAAAATGCATGTTTATCTATGCTCACAACTAAATTCAATTATTGCAAGTAAACCAGCCAAATTTGACCTATTAACTTGTTGGTTTCTCTTACTTTTCCTTTGCTTACTTTAGCAAAAGGTGGATGAATGAGGCACCTAATACAGCTGTCCACTTTATTATGTGTACTGATTGAGCTGAAAATTTGAAGGTTTCTGTAGGCTTGCAGGTTAAGTATTTTAATCAGTTGGCTAAATTTTCTTAATATGCCATCAGACTGAGCAATTCATTAAGATTTGCTTGACAAAATGAACTATTTTAAAATTTGTGCTGATATAGAAAGCACAACTACTCTCTTTGATCACTCAATTATGCTTTAATACCAAATGATTGATCTGTGACTTTTTAGTGCAATCAATTTATTCTAAAATGATGAGTTAATGAAGAAAATATGTCTTTAATTTTATCCATCATGTGCTATATATTATTTAATATAATTAAATTATTAGCTAAAGCAATTAAAATTAAAAGACAAACGTAATAAAATAATTAGACTAATTATTTAGTTGTATTAATACTTGTAAATATCTAGTAATTTAGGCTTCATTTGGGACGGCTTTCTTATTGCTTCTTAAAATATTTTTTATACAAAAATTAAAATTTTTATACTAAAATCTGCTTTAATAAGCAATAAAAAAGTCATCCCAAATGAAGCCTTAGTTTTATTTATCTTTCAATTTTTTATTGTAAAGCCTAATATTTTATTTGCATTACAAGATATCACTTGATGTACGGAATTAAGAATCTGTTATGGGTGTCAATTTCGGGTCACGGGTCGGGTTCGGGTCGGACCCGGAACTGAACCGGGTTCAAACGGGTTGACCCTACACGACCCGGTTAGGTAAAAGGGTCGGAAATGCAAACCCAGACCCGACACAGCAGGTTGCCGGGTTGAGCCGACCCGACCCGGGAAAGGCGGAAAGCTGGTCGCGCTGGGTTAGTGCGGGCGGCGTAGTCGGGCGCAGACCGGTCGCGTGCAGAGCGGCGTGGTTGGGTCGCATCGCGGAGCGGTCGCGGGGTCACGGGGTCGCGCTGCAGCGACATGGTCGGGTCTCGTCGCGGAGCGGTCGCGGGGTCGCGCGCGGAGCGGTAGCGGGGTCGCGCTGCACCGGTGTGGTCGGGCGGGGTCGCGTTGCGGGGTCGCACGGCGGCAGCAGCAAGGCCGGGTCACACGGGGTTGAGCGAGGTCGTGCGGCAGCGGGGCAGGTCTGTGCTGTTAGGTTAAAATGGGTTCGCGGGTTTACTCGGCAACCCGTCAGGTCAACCCGAACCTGACCCGTTTTTCAAACGGGTCGATTTCTGAAACTCGAACCTGACTCGTTTTGAAATCAGGTCGGGTCCAACCAGGATTTTTCGGATCGGGTTCTCGTGTCGTGTCAAATATCGACACCCCTAGAATCAGTAATACAATTTGTCATATCTTGATATAAAATATATCAAATTATCACCCTTATATTAATCAGTGTGATGCATCACTAAAGTTTTGTTTGGGACATTTTTCTTATCGTTTTCTAAAACAACTTTTTAGAAAGCAGTAGAAAAGTTGTCTCAAATAAAGATTAAATTAATAGTGATTAAATAAAGACTTATATATGATTTGAATGCCAACTTAATAAATGTTTTTCACGCTAAATTATATTCCTTAGATTGTATGCCAACTTAATACATGTTTTTCACGCTAATTATTCCCTAGCTGCCCAATCTGAAGGGAAAGAATAGGTGTATACTTGTCGCCATTATAAATGAATTGAAACGTTAGGAGTAAATAAAGCAAAATTTAAAAAAAAAAAAAAAAAAAAAAAGGCAAAGAAAGAATGCTATAATTTAAGTGGAAAACCCGGAAAAAAAAAATCTAGGAGCCACAATCCGCTAAGAAATCTGCTATGAAAAATGAGAAAAAATTGTACATATGAATGAAAAATGAGAAAAATTGTACAGTTCTTCCACACTCCTTTTCGTACAAAAAGAAAAACCACCATTCTACTATAACTCACTTAAGGTGAAAGAAAAACTGACTCAATGGGTTTGCAAAGCTTTGGTGTTGGGTTCTCTATCTTGTAATGTTTTGAAGTTGTATTAATTTATACCACGTTTCAGCACTGTATGGGGAAAAAAATTTAGAGAGAGGCCAGGGTGCTCTGCCCAAACCCTCCAGGGGCGCATCGTCCCCTAGTGACCTCTTAGCGAGCTCCTCCTCGAGCTCAATCAATAAAATTAAAATCTAAGTCAACAATACAATCCAATTGGCCAAAAAAAAAAAACTAAGAAAGAAGTGTGACTAAATATGAATAAGTAAATTTTTCAAAAGAGCATGATTGAGGAATTGTAAGTAGAGTTAGCATTATGCAAGAATACTCAAATACAATGATGACATGAAATGAGAATCAATGCGTGGGTGCAATAATGAATGAGCTAGCAAGATACAGGAATTGCAGGAGATGATGATAAAGTTACAGGAAGAAAAAGAGACTCAAGAGGGTTAAGTTTCGTTTGTGACAGCTTTTTTATCGCTTTTTAAAGTAACTTGCAAAAATTAAAAATTTTGTCCTATAAAGTTACTTTAAGAAGGAATTAGAAAGTCGTCCCAAACAAAGCCTTAGTGAGAGATCGCGGAAGAAGAGGTTAGCGTGGACTTTTTTATATATTTGTTCTCATTGAATTAAATTTGCTTTTGTGCTTTGATTTAAGTGAAAAATCAAAATATTCATTCTATATTCTATCAGCTTCAATGGCAGTACCATTCAATTGTTAATATAAAAATGCATGTATGTAATATAATCTATGTTATGATGTTAATACGAGTGATTTTACTTTGTATGGGAAGTGTCGTCAACTTTTTTGAGAAAAAAAAAAGAAGAAGAAGAAGAGAAGTTTCAGAATTGTAGCAGATTATCAGCAGAAAAGTTGGTATTTGGAGTTTCTGGGGGATGCTTTATTAGAAATTGTCCACCTAAAAATTCTAATAGTGTCATGGCTGGAGAAATAATTACGTGTGGAGTCCAGACGGTGAGAATCATCCGAATTAATTATGTATTTACTGTGTCTTTATAAATACTCAATAAATACTCAGCAAATACTTAGTTGTGCGTATTACTGAGTATTTTGTGTGAGTATTGCTGAGTATTTTGTGAGTATTTGTTGAATATTTTGTCAGTATTTGTTGTTTTACTGTATATTTATAATTCGAATAATTCTTCCCGTGCGGATCCCGCACAGAATAATCTCTGGCTAGCTCTTCAGTGAAAAACTAACTAGAAAGCCTGTTTGGGTTACTGATGCACTTAGAATTTTTCGCTTTAACATGCTGAATTTTATCCCTCCTCGTATTGGAAAAAAATTAAGCTCAATTCTCTTTTGGCTTAGACTATGTTTAACTTTTTGCCCCTAACCTTTTTTTTTTTCTTTTTTAATGAGAGGAAGTTGAGAGGGTTGGTTCCATGAGCTAGAAGCAGCCAAAAATCAAGAAAAAAAAAAAGAAGAGGGAGAAAGGAGAATAGGGAATAGAAGAGAAGAAAGTTTAGAGATATTTTGATGGGTTATTTCTTATAAGTTTTCACTCTAATTCAAGTTACTTTTCTCAATATGGGCTAAAACACTCAAATAATTTAAAAAATGAGCTGAATTTTTTGAGCAAAACACTCAAATAACTAAAGATTACATTATTAGTCATATATATGTTTTTAAGCAAATACTAGTAAGAATGTTTTTTTAGTCACTTTTTTAAATTTTAATTACCAGTTTTAAATAGTGTGAGTATTGATTAGTAGCTAAAATTACCCCTGGTAAAGGTTCTTATTTAGCGCTTTTTTTTTTAAATTCTGAGTTGTATTATCAATAATCAAACTTCTAGAAGATGTAATATAACATTAAAAATGTTGGTAAATTTAACACTTTTAATCATTATTGATATCACCAAAAATTAATCTTGATTAGGCATAAATCTCAAGGCAAATATGACTTGGATGCTTCAAAAAGTAATTTTGGGACCATCCAAACTCAGAGTTCAGCAAACTTATAGAGAGACAAACCCGATGACGCTAAATTCAGTCCAATCCGAGCCCAAGCCAAATCAAATAATCAAATCCTACTTGAAAGCTTCAAAGCATTAATTGGACGATCAAATGATATCCAAATATGACATGCTTATAGTCGAATCGAGCGGCTTGACGAGACAAAGTCAACGAGCCCAAGATTACTAATTTTGACATATCTATGGCATTTAAATTCTTGATAATCATTCCATGGTCAAGGGGATCATTGTGAGGCAGTGTGCCATCCGATGAACAATCCCAAAGTGCTCTTGATCTTCTCCATATTTGCTAGGCTTGTCACTCTCTAAAAATTATAAATAGATCTCTCATTCTTTATATGGAGGGGGAGAGGGAGGGGGAGGGGGAGGGGAAGAAAAAAGAAGAAAATTTGGGAGTTTTCTTGCCGCCAATAGCTACTGTATTTCTTCTTAATTGACCACCGATCGTCACCTGGCTTCTACTCATTCGTTGGCCATTGACGCATTTCATCCCTACCATCGACTATCGCCGAACTTTCACCAGTTCGTTGGTGCCACCGGATTTCTTCTCAACCATCGATTGTCGTCGGACTTCCGCCTATTCGTTGGCCCCTGCCTGATTTATTCTGAACCACCTACCATCGCCGAACTTCCACTCTTTCGTTGGAATCATTTTAACTGGGCTAAGGCCCCATGGTTTTTCTCTTTTCAATCGTTTTCACTTAAAATTTTTGGTGTTTCTCTGTTATCTTGATTGTCTCTTTATGTGTTGAATTTTCATGCATCACTAAGATGTAAAATCTTTTCACTCTATCATTATGAATTTCTCAACCTGTAACAATTATATATGTGATTAACACTTAATGCTTAATCACAATTAAGAAAAAAATGTGATTATTGCATCAAATTATCATAATGGAAGATGGTGTACTTGGTTTAATGAGAATTCTCCTCATTTATTTTAATATGAAGATCTCACATTTGATTATTTTTCTTCTCTTGCAATTTTACCTTTTGGAAATGCATTGTATGGTGATGCATATATTTCTTGGAAAAAAATTATATTCGGTATTCTGATCAATTTTTTTGTCAAGATATATTTTAAAAGGTTTGAATTTGTTTTTAGATTAGTACAATACATAAAAATAAGTCAAAACTTATATTGCACTTAACATAAAATAAACTACAAATTTTTAAAACTCATCTAGCTCAATTCAATATATTCTCACCTTATTTTTTGTCTTCCTTACTTGAGATGTATCAATCCAAACTTTTAACAATTATGATATGATATGCTTTGACCTAATGGTTACACGATTTTGCTCACTTGGTTTAACTTCCTTGGAGGTCACTCATCATAGGAATGCTCCAATACTAGCATGTTAAATTTGAAGTGTCTAATGAAAGTTTAATAGTTATAAAAAAGACACCTAAATGTTTAAGAGTTTAATTTTATTTTCTTATGGAATTTTATGATCTCCTACACTTAGATAATTAACTAACATTTTCATCAGTTTCCTTAGCCCAAAATTATCCACCAGGTTAACAAGAGTACTTAGTTTCCATCTTTTGGCTCTTAGATTGCAATGATAGAATTTGTAATAGCTCAAACTCTCAATCATCGAGAGATTATTTGATTTAGCTTAATGGCCTCATAGTTTTTTTTTGTTATTCATGCAATTTCTCAATAGGTCACACATCCCAAGAGTGCTCTTATATGAGCACACTTAACTTTAGAGTTTCCAATAATACTGCAACCATTACACAAAAAGACTTCTTGATTTTTGAGAGTTTAGTTTTATTTTCTTACGGGGTTTCATAATTTCTCTCACTTAGTCATTAATTTTCTATTAGTCTGTGTGGAATATGATTGTGTCGATCAATCAGGTTATATTGTTGCAACGGATCTCAACTCAGTTTGTCATACTTTAGGGGGGTTGGGGACCTCCCCGTGCCTGGTTTCAGTTGCTTTGCACACGAAAAAAGAATTTTTTTATACAATGCCCCGACATTGCATAGTTTGCTTGTAGAAAAGCTAGAAAGCATAGTGCTGCAACATTCAAGATCTAGCACTATGACGCTGTTAGACAGATTGAAGACTAAGCATTGAGTGTCAAGCCGCTCCATATTGGCACCGTAGTATTGCAAGGCATGATGGGCAATTTTTTCTTTCTCATTTTTCTTAAGAGTGGTGTCCCTTGGTGGTATGTATTATATCTCTTTATTTGTTCTTATGTAAAAACGGTGTAAAAGAAAAGAGAAGCAAAGAGAGATCGAGAGAGAAGGGAGATTTGTAAAAATTTCTTCCATTTTCATTGTGGATTTCTAAGTGTGCTGTGGCTTCATGATTTTTTTTCCAATTTTATGATTTTCCACATTAAATGCTGGTATTTTTTACTTTTCGCTACATTTCAATTTTCTTATTTGTTTCATTGCATAGTTTACTTCCACCCCACCACCAATATACCATTTTCTTATCCTAGAATCGTACATGAGGTAGATGGGAACTCTACTTTTAGAATCATATCTATCGGGTGGATGATTTTGGCTTAAGAAAATTGATAAAAAAAAATACTAGTTATATAAGTGAGGGAGATTTTGACCCTAAAAAAAAATAAAACTAAACTTTTAAACATCAACACGCCTTTTACTGTAATGATTGTAATTTCATTAAGAAACTCCAACGTTAAGTGTGCTCATATTGGATGAGTGGCATTCTAGAAAGTTATGCTAAGAAGATAAAACCGTAAGACTATTAGATTAAAGCGGACAATATCTCAATAGTTGAGAGTTTTAATTATTACATGAGGAATCCTCTGTAAATGATCATTTTAAATTGTGTAAAGCTCGATGATTTTGTCTAATTTAGATTGTCACATGGATCCAGTGTTCTGTTTTTTTTTTTTTTTCGAGTTAATAATGCCTACTTTTATATTTGTTTATGCTCATTACCACCTGTGAAACACATACTGTGCTAGATCATTTGGCTTACACAAAAAAGGCGAATATGCCTTTAGTATTTGCTTCTTCATTACTGTCTGAAGCTCATCGTCCCCACCATTGTCCTTAAGAATTCTTCATGGCCATGGATCGCAACTAATTAAATCAACAAGATTCCTTTTGCTTTGTTTTTTGCCATTTTTCTTTAGGTCCCATAATCAGCAAGGATATTTAGATATGTGTACTAGGCTCAAAATACAAACTGTTCTTGGAAGTTCTGCTGTTTTGTCTACTAACAATCGATTAGTGTTCTATCTTCTGTCTACTTGAAATTAGTGAACTGAATTTATGCGGTGCACGCCATTACATCTCTGGGTGCAGTCATTAGCATTCAGATAATTATCCTTTTATTATGAGTTTTACTGCTTAATGTGTCTGCTTAGGCGTTAGTGGGCATGTGCTCCACTTTGCTCGTTTCTTTAGCTAGTTATTTTACTTTTTCAGCACTTTCCTCGTGTAGGGCTGATAATAGCAAAGCCAAGAAGGCAGAAGTAGCCTGGTTACCAGGAAGAAGGATTATTAAGAAGAATATCACAGAAAGTTTACTGTTCCATTGCCTCTTGCATTGCATATTTTTCCTCTGTTTCAATCTCTTGCAGGTATCCGGTGATCGACGGAGCAGCTTCGGCATCATAGTATCCGAGCAAGGATGGCAGAAGGGAGTAATCGGGTGGCTACCGATGACGAACAAAGCCTGAAAGACCTGTGGACCGAACACCGCCAATTGGCGAGACGAACGGAAGAAATGGCAGGGGATATGCACCGTTTCTTCGGGGAGATGCGCCGTGAGTTAATGTTGATTAATGCTCGTCTTGACAGGAACCAAGCCGCTCGAACAGCAGGTCCGGTTAGGGGACAAGCAGCGAGACGTGGGTTCGTGGGAGATGGAGAACGTCAACGAAACGATCTGGCACCGGAGATGACCGATTCAGATGAGGAATTTGAACACGTCCGGTTGGTGGAACAATCGGATTCAGAAGACGAACTGATCCCGAATCATAGGAGGTATGCCGGAAGAGACAAAACGCAGGGAGAACTTAGAATCAAACTGGACATACCATTTTTCGATGGAAGGTTGCACATTGAGGACTAACTCGATTGGGAGAGATCTGTTGAATCTTTTTTTGAGTATATGGATATTAGCCCGGAACGTCAAGTAAAATACGTTGCCTGCAGATTGAAGGGGGGCGCCAGCGCTTGGTGGCAGTAAGTGCTTCAATCCCGACGGCGAGATGGCAAGGGAGCAGTTCGGAGCTGGTTTCGAATGAAACAATTACTCCGGGGACACTTTTTACCAACTGATTACGAGCAGATGTTGTACGTACAGTATCAACATTGCTCGCAGGGGAACAAGACGGTGAATGAGTATACCGAAGAATTTTATCGGTTAAGTGCCCGGAACAATCTCAATGAATCTGAAAACCAGTTGGTGGCAAGGTATGTTAGTGGATTGAAGGAACCTATTCAAGACAAATTAGAGCTCAACTCAGTTTGGTCACTGTCCCAAGCTGTAAATTTTGCTCTTAAAGTTGAATTACAGTCAAAGAGACACTATCTCAACAGGCAGAGCAGGAGAAATTGGGAACCAGCTGCATAAGGAAATAAGAATTCTGCTACTTCACAATCAGTTAGTTTTACTAAGCCAACTACAGTATCCACGGCTGTTGGGCCACCTCCGACACCGGGGCTAAAGGCATTGGAACCAAGAGGTAATCTGAAAGGCAAAGCTCCAGTGAAGGAAAATCCGTACGTTAAGCCAGCTACATTCAAATGTTTCCGTTGTTTTCAGCCGGGTCACAAGTCCAATGAGTGCCCCACACGGGCACAACTTCAATTACTAGAAGGGGAAGACGAAGAAGGAGAAGAAGATGATTTTGAAACCGTAGAAGAATGGCCAGAAGATGTGGTTGGAGATGAGGGAGAACCTGTTCTGTGTATGCTGCAGCGCTTACTTCTGGCACCTCGGCGACCCGCCAAGACTCAAAGGAATGCTTTATTCAAAACAAAATGCACTATCATGGGCAAAGTTTGTGAAGTACTAATTGATACGGGGTGCACGGAAAATGCATTTCTCGTGCTGTTGTACAATCGTTGCAGCTGAAGACATCTAAAAGTCCTAACCCATATAAAATTAGTTGGGTTAAAAAAGGAATTGATATGGCGGTAACAGACATGTGCAAGGTAAATTTCTCCATCGCCAAACACTATGCAAGCGAAGTTCTTTGCGATGTGGTGGATATGGATGTATGTCATTTAATTTTGGGAAGGCCATTGAAATACGATGTGGGCGCAATTTTCGATGGTAGAGCTAATACGCATTCCTTTGATTGGAAAGGTAGACGTTTAAGACTTCTGCCCCGAAGTCCTGAACTGGATGTCAAAAATGACAATTCTAAGGCATCTCTGGTAGCTGTCTCGGTAAAGGCCTTGATTAATGCATGGAAGGAAGCATCACAGTTGTTAGCTTTGGTTGTCAAAGAACAGAACAATGACACAGAGGAGAATTCAATCCCTGAGGAAGTCCGAACTTTACTTGAGCAATTCTTTGAAATTGCTCCACCGGAGCTGCCCAGTGGACTGCCACCAATGAGAAACATTCAGCATCAGATAGACCTAATCCCTGGAGCAAATCTGCCAAATTTGCCTCACTACAAAATGAGTCCAAATGAACATAGGATGCTGCAGCAGATAGTGGATGAAATGCTAGATAAGCAACTGATTCAGCCAAGTCTTAGCCCATGTGCAGTGCCTGCATTACTGGTACCTAAGAAGGATGGTAGTTGGAGGATGTGTATGGATAGTCGATCCATAAACAAAATTACAATTAAATTCTGGTTTCCAATGCCGAGAATGGAAGATATGATCGACAAGTTGTCGGGAGCTCAAATATTTTCTAAGCTTGATCTGCGGAGCGGATACCACCAGATTCGAATTTGTACAGGTGACGAGTGGAAAACCGCATTTAAGACGCGTCAAGGCTTGTACGAGTGGAAGGTAATGCCGTTTGGATTGTGCAACGCGCCTGCCACATTCATGCGTCTTATGAATGACGTCTTGAGGCCAGTTCTAAATCGTTGTTGTGTGGTGTACTTCGACGACATACTAGTATTCAGCTCATCGGTGGAGGAACATATCCAACACTTAACTGCTATTTTTGAAATTCTGAAGCAGAACAAGTTATATTTAAATCTTATCAAATGTGAGTTTGCTTTGACACAAGTATCCTTTTTAGGATTTCTCATCTCAGCTGAAGGAATTAAGGTGGATCCCCGCAAGGTGACTGCTATCGTGGAATGGCCAACACCGCGAACTCTACATGACATTCGCAGTTTCGATGGATTGGCAAATTTTTACCGCTGTTTTATTCACGGGTTCAGTGTTGTGATGGCACCGATCACGGACGTCTTGAAGCAATCCCAGTTCTCGTGGTCTGAAGAGCAACAGAGGAGCTTTAACGCTATTAAATCAGCGTTATCCACTGCCCCAGTATTGGCACTGCCGGATTTTGACAAGCCTTTCATGGTCGACACTGATGCTTCGACAGTGGGCATTGGCGCGGTTTTGTCCCAAAACAACAAACCGGTGGAATTTTTTAGTGAAAAACTAAGTTCGTCTCGTCAACGATGGACAGTTTACGAGCAGGAATTATATGCTGTGGTCCGCGCGTTGAAGCAGTGAGAACACTATTTGTTGCATCAAGACTTCGTTTTGAGCAGCGATCATAAAGCACTGCAATACATCAATTCTCAAAAAAATATCAACAGAATGCACGCTCGATGGATCATATTCTTGCAGAAATTTACTTTTGTGTTGAAGCACAAAAACGGTAATCAAAACCGTGTGGCCGATGCATTGAGCCGAAGGTTGGCTATGTTAACTAAATTGGAAACAGAGTTTACTGGGTTATCGGGGCTGCAAGAGTTATATCCTAGTGATGAATTTTTCCAGCATTGGTGGAATAAGTGCATAAATCAAGAACCAGTACTTGACTACTCCATACAGCACGGATTCCTTTTCAAAGATAATTTGTTATGTGTTCTGCAGTCCTCTTGGCGGCAAAGGTTGATCCAGGAAGCGCACGCGGGAGGCATGTCCGCACATATCGGACGGGATAATACAATTGCTCAGCTACAACGGCGATTTTTTTGGCCCCGCCTAAGAAGAGATGTAACTAAATTCATACAGCGTTGTGCGATTTGTCAGGGTTATAAAGGCGGCGGACAAAACACTGGATTGTATTTACCCCTACCGGTTCCAGAGACGATTTGGGAAGACTTAAGTCTGGATTTCGTCTTGGGTCTTCCAAGAACCAAACGCGGCAATGATTCCATCATGGTTGTAGTGGATCGCTTCTCCAAAATGGCCCATTTCGTCGCCTGTAAGAAGACGTTTGATGCCCTCAATATTGCCAAGTTATTCTTCAAGGAGATTGTGCGCCTCCATGGCATTCCGTGGAGCCTTACGTCGGACAGGGATGTGAAGTTTATTAGCCATTTTTGGCGGGAATTGTGGAAGAAATTGAATACAAAAATTCAGCTAAGTTCTTCATATCACCCTCAAACCGACGGACAAACTGAAGTAGTCAACCGCACACTCGGCAATTTACTTCGCTGTTTAGTACAAGAACATCCAACTCTTTGGGATGAAGTTTTAGCCCACGATGAGTTTGCCTTTAATTCTATGACAAACCGATCAACCGGTATGTGTCCTTTCAATATAGTATATACTAAGATGCCAAACACTGTTCTTGACGTTGCAGTATTACCGAAGATCAACAACAAAGCTGCAAATGATTTGGCGGACCAATTTACTCAACTATTGGCTGATGTCAAACAAAATCTTCAGGAGACCAATCAAGAGTATAAAGCAGCTACAGATTCTCACCGAAGGGAGAAATTATTTCAGCCAGGAGATTTGGTTCTTGTTCGCTTGCATCGCGAGCGTCTACCACCGGGAAATCATTCTAAGCTTACCAGAAAAAAATGGGGTCCTTTTCCTATCAGTAGAAAAATCAACGACAATGCATATGTCGTAGATTTACCAAGTGAATTCAGCACCTCGCACACATTCAATGTTGCAGATATTTACTCTTATACTCCCACTGATGACGGGAATGCGGACTTCAAATCTATTGACACAGATTCTATTGAAAGTGGGGGCGAATGATGCGGTGCACGCCATTACATCTCTGGGTGCAGTCATTAGCATTCAGATAATTATCCTTTTATTATGAATTTTACTGCTTAATGTGTCTGCTTAGGCGTTAGTGGGCATGTGCTCCACTTTGCTCGTTTCTTTAGCTAGTTATTTTACTTTTTCAGCACTTTCCTCGTGTAGGGATGATAATAGCAAAGCCAAGAAGGTAGAAGTAGCCTGGTTACCGGGAAGAAGGATTATTAAGAAGAATATCACAGAAAGTTTACTGTTCCATTGCCTCTTGCATTGCATATTTTTCCTCTGTTTCAATCTCTTGTAGGTATACGGTGATCGACGGAGCAGCTTCGGCATCATATTTTTCCATTGTCTCCCAACTATGATCCATTCACCCTCTGTCACCCAACTACGATCTTTCTGAACTCCGTAGCTCGCCAATTACTATCTTTTCAACCTCTGTTGTCTGACTATGATCCTTACGACTATCGTCACTCAACTACGGTACTTCCGACCTACATTGCTCATCAACTATGGTCATGCCAACCAAATAAATATATCAACATTGATTCTTTCAACTCCCACTATGTAATGCACTACATATAATATATATTTGCTACATCGATCCAAGGCCTTTCCCCAAGGAAAGGCCTCATTTGTAACCAAACACAAATACTATTGAATTCATTTAAACTAGGCAAGGCTTGTGGTTTTTCTCCATTTTCAAGGATTTTCACGTAAATACTCTGGGGTGCCTTATGAATGCTACACCCCAGTTGTTTATCTATATGTGTGATGGATCTTTGTGTAAATTTAGGATGCTAAACTTTACATTCCTCTACTACCACAAATATTCCACGACGCAATAAAGGTAGCGTAAGGTCTAGTGATGTGAGGTTGATCAGAGTTTAGATTTTTTTTTAGTTTTATTTTGTTACGTATTTTCTTTTATTCTTCTGTAGTCTGGAATTAAAAGATAGATAAATGTATTGAAGGGTCTCCTAACCATTGCAAATTGAATTTTGAACTAATAAATATAGCAATATGATGTGATGAAACATATTATAGGACTTTCGTTGAACTATTAAAACTAATGGATAATTAATAGCTTTAGTTTTAAGTAAGAAGATAGAAAAAATACAATTCTTTCAATTTAGATATTGGAGCATGACAACTTAGTCTTATTTTGATTTAATTTCACCCCTTTGTACCATTAAATAAACCCAAATCCCATTAAATCATACATTTCATCAATGATTAACTTTCCTTGATTAAAAAATTAGAAAAATTTAAATAAAACTAGATTTTATTTATGGAAATGAATTTTATCTATTTTACATCCAATCTTATAATTTGATCAACTTACAAATTATTTTATTCAATATTTACCTGATTTTAAATTTTTTTATGAATTCTTATGGTTCTCATTACTATGCCCACATTCCACAATACTTGAGAATCATTTGTGACTTTGCCATCTAAAGGTTTAAATTTAAACAATTTATGAAGCAATGTGTCAAAGGACTCTCATGGCACCTATTGGGCTAAATAATTTAAATTCTTATGAAATCAAAAATATTTTTCAAACTCACTCTTATAAATAAGTTTCAAAAATCAACTCATAAATAATATATAATAAATAATTATGAGGCCAAATATTTTAAAAATTACAAAATTCTATTGTAAAAAGAAAAAAAAAATCAAGCAACCTATAATTTGAACGCTAACGAGCAACATAAATCCTCTCCAATAGAATATACTATACTCATACCGCCATAATTTAGATTGTCAACCAAAAAGTCTTAAATTTGAGTATATATATATATATATATATATATATATATATATATATATATATATATATATGAAGTAACCTGCAAAACAGAGAGAGTGAAGCAATGGAGAAGATGATGAATAGTAATCCTATTGTTACTATTCCATTGCATAAATGATGCAGCGTTGTGTATACATATATAAAGGAGAGATAGTTAGAAATATCAGAGAGCGAGTGCGCTGTTGGTTCAGCTGGCCACAGTGAATCGTGTCCATGTGTAGTAATGATACCCCGCAGGCGTTAGTGGAGCTGAGCGTTATAAGGCGGCGTGCTGATGCTATAACATATCAGTGGTGCTTACAAGCCCCCACAAGCTCATGATTCTAGAGACCGAATCGTGAGTTTGTCTCAAAGAAGTTGGAGTCTGGCTGTGGCTAGAGGCTTCGTAAGAAGATCGGCTGGTTGATCAAGTGTATTAATGTGGTGGACTGATACTTCATCAGATAAGATACGATCTCGAACGAAGTAGTAATCGATCTCAATATGCTTCGTCCTCGCGTGAAATACAGGGTTGTTGGCCAGGGCGAGAGCAGAGGTATTGTCGTAGGAGATCGGCATTGGAGAAGAAAGGGAACCTGAAAGTCTGTAAGCAGTCTGCGCAGCCAGATTGTGTTCGATGTGGCTGAGGCTAAAGCACGATACTCAGCCTCGGTAGAAGATTTAACTACCGTCAATTGTTTCTTCACACACCATGATACAAGTGTGTGTCCTAGAAATGTGTAACTAGTGACGGGTTTGCGATCCGATTGATCCGTTGCCCAGTCGGAGTCAGAGAATGAGCGTAATTGAAGATTACCTGGAGCAATGGGAAGACCAAACTGGAGTGCGCCCTGTATATAGCGGAGAAGACATTTTAAAACGTGTTGTGCTTGATCTGTTGGCTGATGCATATGCTGACAAACTATATTTTTTGCGAATGCAAGATCAGGCCTGGTGATCGTTAGATATTGTAAGGATCCTGCGATTTTGCGATAAAGAGCCGGGTCGAATGGTGCTATGGGACAGGCAACAGAAGATGGTTTAACTGCAATTGGAGTAGGGGCAGCCTTGCAGTTTGTGAAGCCAGCTGATTGGAGAATGTCATATGCATAATGGGATTGGCTGAGAAAATAGCCGTTAGAAGTGTGAGTAACCTCTATGCCCAGAAAGTATGAGATTGGCCCAAGCTCCTTGATAGAGAACTGATGCTGCAGCTTGCCAATAAGTTCTTGAATGCGAACTTGATCATTACCTGAAATGAGGATGTCATCTACATATATGAGAATGTAGATGTGGATGTTGTCTGAGTTGTATAGCAAGAGGGACGGATCAGATTTACTGAATTTGAATTTGGATGACAGAAAGAAGTTGGTGAGGGTGTGGAACCACTCTCGAGGAGCTTGTTTGAGATCGTAAATGGTCTTGTGAAGCTTGCTGACGTGATCCGGATAGGTTCGATCAGTGAAGCCTGGTGGTTGTCTCATATAAACTTCCTCTTGAAGAGAGCCATGAAGGAAGGCGTTGGACACGTCTAGCTAGAGAACTTGCCAATTCCAGTATAGAGCTACTGTAAGCAGTATGCGAATTGTGGGCATTTTGGCTACATGACTAAAGGTCTCTTTGTAATTGATTCCATATTCTTGCTTGAATCCTTGGGCAACCAGTTGTGCCTTGTATCTGTCTACACTCCCATCTGGTTTTAATTTGGTGTGGTAGGTCCACTTGCAGCCAAGCACAATATGATCAGAGGGAGGTGGGACCAATGACCATGTGCCCTGTTTTTGCAGGGCAGTAAATTCATCCGACATTGCCATTCTCCATTCCGAGAGTTTGGTGGCTTGGGTATAACAGGAAGGTGTGGAAGATGAGATAGATTTGGCTATGAGATTGAATTGTTGCTTTGGTTTTAAGTGACCTGTTTTATACCGAGTGAGCATGGGATGTTGTGGTACGGGTGTGCGGATTGAAGATGATGAAGGGGTGTTGGTGGATTGAGATGGAGCTGATGAAGTTGGTTCGGGTGTGGAGGATGAGTGTATGGTTGGAGAGGTGGGTGAGGAAGCAGATGGTGAGGGAGATAGATTGGAAGGACGGTATAGTGTGGAGACTGGAACGAGCGTGAGTGGAGTAGAGTCTGTGGTAGTAGGAGGTGTAGGTGTGGTGCCAGAGGAAGAGATGGAGGGAAACTGGTCTTCTTGAAATAGAACGTGGCGGGAAATGTGAATTTTTAGGTGTTAGGATTATAGCATCGATAGCCTTTGTGTGTGGAGGAGTATCCAAGAAATATACAGGCTGCCGAGCGCGGATGAAGTTTACTGGTGAGAGAGGGCGAATCCAAGGGTAGAAGAGACATCCAAAAGTTTTGAGATGTGTGTAGGATGGTTGATGGCCGTGAAGTAGATTGTAAGGATTGTCAAGATGAAGAGTTAGAGAGGGTAACCTGTTGATTAAGTAGTTTGCCGTGAGTAGAGCTTCAAGCCAGAATTTGAGAGGCAGATTTGAGGCATGAAGAAGTGTCCAAGTTGTCTCAATAAGATGACGATGCTTGCGCTCAGCTACGCCATTCTGCTCGGGAGTGTATGGGCAACTCAGATGCTGTTGAATGCCGTGAGTGGCAAGGAGTTGTTTGAAGGAGTTGGAGGTGTACTCGCCGCCACCATCGAAGCGGAGAGTCTTAATTGATAAGTTGAATTGATTTTTTGATTAGTTGTATAAAATGCTGAAATTTATTGTTTGTTTCGGCTCTGGTGAACATTGGGTATAGCCAAGAGAAACAGGTGAAATCATCTATGAACACAACGTAGTAATGATAACCATTTAAAGAAGGAATAGAGGCAGGTCCCCATACATTTGTATGAACAAGTGTAAATGGAGCGGAAGTTTGCATTTCATTGATAGAAATTGGTAGTTTGTGGCTTTTAGCCACTTTACATGAGTTGCATAAGAAAGTAGAAGAACTAGACAATCTAGCTGAAGGAGAATTGCGAGCTATTATTTGAAGTAGTTGAAGATGCGGGTGGCCCAACCGAGCATGCCACAGGGAGGTTGATGAAGTAGCGGTGTGCAGCGCAAAAGTTGGAGTAGATGGAAGGATGTAGAGACCATTTATGGAGCGGCCACTAAGGATTGTTTGGGAGGTCGGATTGTCCTTGATTTTGAATCCATGAGAATCGAAACAGAAAGAACAGTTATTGTCAGTTGCTAGTTTATGAATTGATAGTAGATTGTGTGTGAGAGTGGGAACATGAAGAAGTTTTTGTAAATGTAGCTTACGGGTAGTGTTAGGCATTGGGAGAAGGACTTGGCCACTGGAATGGATGGGAAGAGACGTCCCATTGGCAATGGAGATGATGTCGCTTCCAGCATATGGTTGTGGGTTCTGCAGATAATTGATGTCAGACGTAAAATGAGAGGTCGATCTTGAGTCAAGGTACCATTCAGCAGCAGCATTGTGTGGGGTGGATGGTTGTGCGAGTAAGGCACGATTGGGAGATGAAGATGAGTAGTTCAAGTTGCATCTATGCCAACAAGTCAGCGCGGTGTGGCCGGGCTTGCTATAGATTTGGCAGATTGGCCGAGCTGAATCAGTAGTGGTTTGGGTATGATTTGGCGTGTTATACACTGGCTTTGGTGAATTTCCACGACCACCTCTGTAGTTGCCTCTGGATCTACCTGCTCGTCCCCTCCCAGCATATAATGCAGTGGTGTCCTTGGCATGTGAAGAATTTCTGTGGAAATCATTGTTAACATGGATTTCTTCACTGCATAGTAATGGATATAGAGTGTCCAGAGTAAAATGCTCTGGAATGGTGCGAATCGTCGTTTTAAAGGAATTGTATGCAGGAAGTTGGCCGTTTAAAATGCACATGATGATGTCTTCAGAGTCTATGTGGGAACCTGCTGCTGCTATTCCGTCAACGAGTTGTTTTATTCGGGATAAATACTCAGACATTGTGGAATCCTTCATTTGAATGCAATGTAGTTCACTTTTCAGCTGTATCACTCTTGATCTGTTGGTCAGCTGCAATCTTGTTAACAAAGTACTCCATATTTCGGCTGTTGTGGTGAGGTGAAGCATGTATGGGAGCACATACGGTGAGATGGTTGAGAGCAGGGCAGCAACCAGGTTTTGGTCGATCAAGAGCCAAAGCTTGACTTCTGTGTCGGAGTTGGTTCCAGGGGGTTTTGCTTGAGTTCCTGTGAGGTAGCCGTCAAACCCATTTGCGGTGAACAGTTTGTTTACTTGTAAACTCCATATAGCATAATTTTCGCTGTTAAGTTGTATGCTAACAATGGATTTCATATTAGTCATGATGAATTTCAGTGAACCTGGAATCGTGAAATCAGCCATTACCGTGGCCGGAGAGGACGATTGAGGAGCTGTGGAGGTCGTCGAGCTTTGTTCCGCCATTGGAAGATGCCGTGAGGCTCAGAGCTCTGATACCATGAAGTAACCTGCAAAACAAAGAGAGTGAAGCAATGGAGAAGATGATGAACAGTAATTCTGTTGTTACTATTCCATTGCATAAATGATGCAGCGCTGTGTATACATATATAAAGGAGAGACGGTTAGAAATATCAGAGAGAGAGTGCGTTGTTGGTTCAGTTGGCCACAGTGAATCGTGTCCATGTGCAGTAATGATACCCTACAGGCGTTAGAGGAGCTGAGCGTTATAGGCGGCATGCTGATGCTATAGCGTATCAGTGGTGCTTACAATATATATATATATATATATATATATATATATATATATATATATATATATATATATATATATATATATATATATATATATATATATATATATATATATATATTTGTTATTTAATAAGCTCAAAATTTAAAAAAAGTAAGAAGTATAGACTATAGTACTCCATCAATATCTAAACCTGAATCTATAGCATATCATAGGCATCTTAAGTTTGAGATGATGTGTGATAAATGTTGGAAGCTAAGATGTTATTTAATATTTGGCTAGCATTATTGTATGTGCTGTAATTTTGTCTTAGAATATATATCTATATGTCAAGATCAGCTACTATTTCAGGCTAATTTTTTTATTATATCAAGATGTTATGAAAAACTATAATTTTCAAATTGTAGAAAACCTAAAGCCTTTATGCATACATGTGGATGTCTGCTTTGTTTGGGACTGCTTTCACATTGCTTCTTAAAACAATTTTTTAGTATAAAAGTTAATTTTTTGTACTAAAAAGTTACTTTAAGAAGCAATAAAAAAGCCATACAAACGAAGCCTAAGGCTATGTTTGGGACGGCTTTCTTACTGCTTCTTAAAGCAGCTTTTTAGTATAAAAATTTTATTTTTTGTACTAGAAAGCAGCTTTATGAAGCATGAAGAAAGCCGTCCCAAACGAAGCCTAAGACTTGGTTTAGGACAGCTTTTTTAGTCTTCATTTGAGACGGCTTTCTTACTGCTTTTTAAAGCAGCTTTTCAATATAAAAATTAAAAAAGTTATTTTAAGAAGCAATTAGAAAGCAGTCCCAAATAAAGCCTTATGCTTTCTTAAGCAAATTTTTAGTACAAAAATTTTTTGAAATAGAAATTTTTGTGCAAAAAAATTGTTTTTGAAAACAGTAAGAAAACGGTCCAAAATGAAGCCTAAGATTATTAATCCTCACTGGCATAGATGTAGGTTTGTATTATAATTTTAATTTAAGCTGAATCCACATACTCATTTGAGTTTTAGGGTGTACATTACAAAGCATAATTGTAAAACAATCATTTATTGAAAGTGAGGTATTGCCTGTTTATAGTATTTAAATTTCATTTCAAATTGTTTGTTTATAGCTTTCTGTATAAATTATCACTCAAAGTTCGGAAATTTCAAAGATTGGTTATGATTTGAATTGAAACAAATTAAGGCTTTGTTTGGGACAGTTTTTTTATTGTTTTCTAAAATAAATTTTTAGTGCAAAAAAATTTTAAACTAAAAATTTTTGTACTAAAAAGCTGATTAGAAGCAGCAAGAAAGCTATCCCAAACGGAACAGTTTTCTTGCTATTTTATTTTTCAGATCATAACCAAAGTTTCTATTTGACAACTATTTTTTTGCTACTTTTAAGAATTTTTTTGAATTTTGAAGTTTTTTTTGCAACAACTTAAAAAAAAAAAATTTATTTTCTTCACAATAGTTTTACAATTATCTTTATAAAAAATTGCAGCTATCTCACATGGACTCCAAGAATTAAGCTTCATTTCTTATATGTTTTAAAGGTTAATGTGATGCGAGAGACTAAGCAATGGGATCATGATGACACTTCTCTTAACTGAAATCATAAAACTTCACATATTTGGGAAAAAAGCTCTGTAAGTAATCAAAACTCTACTACTGCTTTGAACACAAAGTTAGAAGAATCAATATGCATACTCAGTTCAGTCAATAAAATCAATCACATCAATGATTAGTTATTGTTTATAAAACTCAAGATGAACAATAATAAAAGTAGGTAAATCATTACAATGAATCTATGAATCAATAACAAGCATGAGAATCAATAAATTAGTAAAACAATTGTACTATAATCATTTAAGCTTTAGTAAAAAAGAATCACAGACACACATTTATTAATATTATCAGTCTTATTCTCTTACATCTATTCTTTCAATTATATATAATCAGTACTTGTATCCATTCATATGCTATTTTTGTACACATGTTACTATTCTATCTATCAATGCTGTCAGCATATATATATATATATATATATATATATATATATATATATATATATATATATATATATATATATATATATATATATATATATATATATATATATATATATATATATATATATATATATATATGCATCAGGTTATTGTTCAGGAAGGCATGATATCTAGCTTTAATGTAGCGTTTTCATCCTATCATATGTTCATTTTTTATGTCATTATTTTTCCTCTTTTATTATTATTATTATATGTGGCTTTAAAAAATAATTAAGAGTCGTTACCTCTGCGTTTCGATGTAATTTGATCATCCGTTATAGGGTACAACTAGAAAGATAAAATAAATAATTATTTCAAATTTAATTCTAAGGTGTTACACCATATATGCATAGTCAGGTTGCGCAGGTACACAGTGCCGCAACACCATACGGTTGTACGAAGAAAAAAAAAATAGGGTGCAAATCACTCGAATCCAAGCATGAGGACCCTCTACAATCCCCTAGCGAGCTCTATAAATTGAATTGATGTCTGAGGCAATAACATAACCCGATTGATCAATGCAATTGAGTGATATTAGATTCCACGCAAAACTAACACAACCGACAGTATTTAGGTTTGAAGAACTCGATTGATCAACATAATTAGATTTCACGCAAAACTAATAATTCATAATAAATGAGTGATATCATTTCTTAAGATGTTTATACTAAATGAGATTAAGGTTTCGTTTGTGATAACCTTTTTACTATTTTCTAAAACATAATACTAGTATAAAACTTTCGTGAAAACAAGTAAAAACAGTGGTTAAAAGCTATCTCAAATGAAGCCTAAATTGAGCACGATACAATAGCAATCGAAGCCAATTCAAACCCAAAATTTAAACTCATGAATGAAATCAAATCACTAATATTTTCATATCGATATGATTTAAAATTTTCATATAAGACATTAACTTCAACATTTTTAAGTTGCATAAAAATATATTGCTTACTTCCTACCAGATATCAAAAAAAAAAAAAAAAGAGAAAAAATAAAGCTAGCTGATGCCAATGCAGAAAACAAAGCAAGTCACAAGCGGAATTAGCATGAAACGGATCACCTCCTTTTATTGGGAACATTATGAATCTTTCCTTCATTCTCCGCTCACAATCTCATGAAAATTTCAACATCCACCCTCTTCACATAACCCAATTATTTTGACAAAACCTCCCAATGTTCCCTCAGATGCCTTTTCATCATTATCCTCAAGACTTCCATTTCCCATCAAAGAAGAAATGACATCAAAAAGTGCTCCTGCCTTTCTAGATCTAACTCTCAACACTCTCTTTCCACACAAATATGTGCAGCAAAGCTGCCATGGAAGACCAATTTGGCTCATCTCAGCGAGAGATTATTACGTGCGGTATTCGGATCATTCAGAGACGAATCCGGACACGCCACATCACCCGGATGCATTGGGCCCCGGGTGATGTGGCGCGTAGCAAGAGATTATTATGTGCGGTGTCCGGACCGTCTGGAGACGAATTCGAACGCGCTACATCACTCGGATGTACTGGGCCTCGGGTGATGTGGCACATCCGAATTCACCTCCAAATGAATCTGGACACCGCACGTAATAATTTTCCCATCTCAGCGAGAAGAATAGAACCCATCTTCCTCATGAATCCTCCCCACTATTTGATGAACTGCACCTGCAATCTCTTCCACCGTTGTAAGTTGACACTCTTCTTCCACCTGCACAAGAAGATCTATGATCATACACAATGAATTGAAATGTATAATTTTCTTTATATCTTTATGTCTTAAGTTAAATTTTCTGAAGAAAATTAATTGGAAAATATGGGTATGGGCCATTACCAGCATCTTTTGATGTGAAATTGTTTTTATTCTTATATTTATCTCAACAACCTGTTTCTCTTCTGAGTCCTTCACGTCGACAATTCAGCCTCAGAATAATACTTTTAAATACAATCGAGATTCATACATAAAAAACTTTACTCAATCATTTGAAACATGCATGTGGATCACAAAATTAATTTATTTTATGCTTCATAAAGCAGCTTTCTAGTAAATTTTTTACTAAAAAACTGCTTTACGAAGCAGCGAGAAAGCCATCCCAGACAAAACCTTAATGTTAGGAAGAGATTTTAGTAAGTATTTTACTACGCATTAATTGATATTAATATTATTATTAGACATACTAATCAAAAAAAATTTTGAGTTATGCTTGAAATTAAGAGCTAGCTTATTTGGGATAGCTTCAGCTTTTCATAAAATTGATTAGGAAATTATTACGAAAAAAATAACTTAACAATGGCAAAAAATAACTTTTTCTCATAAATATTTCTCAAAAGTATTGATCAAGTAATAACAAAATGAAATTGTGATTACTATCGGAAAATAAAAATAACAAACAAATTATGATTATTATCTCAAATATACTCTAAAAATCTCTCCTTGGTAGAGTGAGAAATGAGCGCAAGTAAGTCCCTAAAAAATATAAACTAATAAGTTAAAAACATAATTTTTATGTTTATTTTGAAACGTATTCTTTCCAGTCTTTAATGATAAGCTTACCTTGAGGCTAAATGTGTAGAGCACCATGGCCTCAAAGGTGGTGACATTAAGGTGCAGGGCGGAGAGCCGGAGGCTCTGTAGCCCAACCACCAGTTTAAGAAGCTGTTTTGGCCGTCGTTTGCATAGTAACTTTAGGTTGGCATGGCTTTCCACAATCGTTATCTCTATGTCGGCCAACGCCGACGGGTTCGCTGGAACTGTGTCAACGCCACCGGCTGCAGCGGCGTTGGTGCTGGTTAATGAATACTGGGGGAAGCTGAAGAACCTGGCAAGTGGAGTCGGATCATGAACTCTGTTCTCTTCCTGCTGCTTGAGTTGTTTACGAACCTCAAGAAATTGAAGAAGCTGCTCAAGCTCTTTCACATAGTTTATGGCGCCGCCGACGATGGAGGCTTGGTCGCCCTGTACATTAATTTAGGATCCCCAAGATGAAAATTTGATGTAATAATTTGTTAAAAAAGGTTCCTTTATGAAAAAAAAAAAAAACTTTCTTTTTTAGAAAACTGCAGGGCGTTTGATTGATTTCAGCAAAAAGTCGACCCATCTTTAAGAAAAAAAATAAAAAATAGAGAGACTCTGAGAGGCGGGAGAGAGGGGTACCCTTTGGGCGTAAGAGGGAGGCATGAGAGAGCGGAGCAGAGCAAGGTACTCGTTCATTTGCTTCCGCCGGTTGCGTTCAACGGCAATGTGGGTCATTCTCTGGTTCTCCACCTCCTCTTTATTTTTTAAACTCTTGGCTCGACGCCTCTTCTTTCTTCCATTGGATGCCAAAGACGTCACCGCTTCTTTGTCTTCCTTGTGCGATGTTTCCGCCATTGCTGTGGCTTCTCCAAGATCAAGTGGCTGTGTTTTGGAGTTTCCATCCCATTCATGGAAAGCCTGCCCTGTATATGAAGAGCAAGAAGCCTCCCAATTTCCATAGAAAGGTAGCGATTTCTCCTCGTCTATCAGTCCAGCTATTTCCCAGTGGCTGTAAATGTCCTTCACATTGCAGCTTAAGCGGTCCTGAAAGAACATGGCTTCTAATGCCATGTATGTCACTTGAAATGACGAATTCGAATGGCAGATTGGGTGGGTGAAGATAGAATGAAAGATAGAAAGGCAGAGGAAGGAAGAGAGCGATAGTTTTGTTGCCCAATGGATTCAAGCAGCTTGTGAGCAGATAAATAAAGTAGAGGGTCGAGCAGAAAAAGTAAGAGGTGAGAGGGATGCCACGTGCGAACAAGTGACAGAGATAGGCCGCGAGGAAGGAAGGGTGAAAAATGAACGAGGATATCATAGTTATCTATTCTGATAAGTGTAACATACAGCTAAATAATTAAAATTTGTATGATAAGAGATAATCGAGAGAGTCCTTCTAAATGGAGGAGAACTGAATAATTAGAAGTCGATAACATAAAGAGAATCTGAAAACACAAGAATAGCAAATCATAGCTTATGATGGTGATCAGGAATCTGAAAATTTTTATGATTCCAGAGTTCAGAATGTCTAAAATAGGAAGAATCATTTTATTTATATATATATTTGAGTGAAGTATTACAGTTGCTATCTAATATTATACGGAAATATTTATTATTCTTATTAATAATTGATGCATTAAGTTTTAAATCATACTTTCCCTCGATTAAAAAGTGATTGGATGATTCCAGCTTTGAGCTTACAGAAGGTCATGACAAATTGGCGATCAGTGATGATAGTAAGTGATGCTAATAAGTTTAATCTTGACCATGTGAAAAACAATCTTATTGATCTTCATATCAAAGAAGAAGAATTTTGGAGGCAAAGGGCTAATTCTAAGTATCTTTGTGAAGGAGATAGGAGTACCAAATATTTTCATACTTCAGCTTCTTCTAAGAATGCTAAATCGTTTATTAAAAAAAATCAAATTAAATTCTGGCATTTAGACTGAGGAACAGGATGTGATTTGTAACTATTTTTTCTCTTATTTTAATGAATTACTTGATTTTGCTAAAATGGTTAATGATATCTCCAACTCACAATTTATTCCAACTATATATAATTTCTAATTTTGATAATTTTAATCTTACTTCTATTCCTTCTTAATAAAAAATAAAGTAGTTATGGATTCAAACAAGGATTCTATTACTGGCTTTGATGGCTTTACTTTTTATTTCTATAAAAAATGTTGGCATATTATTAAGGACTTATGCAGAGCTACTATTTCCTTTTTCAATGGTTGTATTATACCTAAAAATTTTTTAGTACCTCAATTATCCTCATTCTTATGTGTCAGAACCTTGAGAGTTGGTCTAACTTTAGACCTATTAGTCTTTGTTCTTCTTTTAATAAAATTATTTTCATAATTCTTACCTCCAGATTAGCTTATGTCTTGCCTAAAATTATTTCCTCTAACCATATAAGTTTTGTTAAAGGCAAGTTCATTTCTGATAATGTCTTATTAGCTTAGGAGCTAATTCATGATATTAGTCACAAAGTGAAATGTCAAATAAAATTTAATTTTAAAGCTTGACATTTCAATGACTTATGATAATATCAATTGGGATTTTATGTTTAAATTTATAAAGTTATTTGATTTTAATAATAAGAGTATATCTTTGATTAAGCTTATTGTTGAGAATGTTTGGTTTTTCGTTATTATTAATGGTAGATCTTATGATTTTCTTAAAGCTAGACAGAGGATCATGCAAGGTAACCCTCTATATCCTGCTCTTTACATTATTGTTGTTGAATAGCTCTCTGGAGGGTTGAATCACATGTTTATGTACTATAAAAATATTTATTATATTACTTCTAATGGTATGAAAATCTTTCATCTCTCTTTTGCTGATAATACAATTATTTTTTTGCAATGGGGCTATTAATTATGTGAAGATTATTCATCGTTTTCTAAATAAGTTTGCTAGTGAAAGTGGTCTTCATTTTAATCTGAAACATATGCACTTTTGTTGGGGGCAAAAAATGAATTAGGGGGTTATTAATTCTACTTATAATTGTTTTCTCTGAGTTGTCTTTCATTATTTATTATCTTGACTCCCCCATTCATAAAGGTCACAAGAAATCCTTTATATTTGACAAAGCACTTACCAATATTGAGAATAAACTAGCGGCTTGGGAATTTAAATTTTAATATATGGGTGGTACATTGATTTTGATTAAAAGTGTTCTTTGTTATATGTCTATCTAGTTGCTCCAAACTTTAAATCTTGCTTTGGAGGTTTGCTCCAGAATAGAGAAATTCATCAAAAAAAACTTTTTTGTGGCTCTTCTCATTCAATAAGAAAATTCATTGGAGTGCTTGAAACTCTTATTGTGGCCCTTTTAGTGAGGGTGGTTTAGGGTGTTAGTCGATTGTAGTTTGATTAAAGGTTTCTCTATTAAGCTTTGATGGAACTTGAGGATTAACACATCTTTGTGGGCTAATTTTATGAACTTAACGTATTATAAGGATTCTCATCCTTCTCAATATTTTTTTAAACAAGGTCAATCATCAGTTTGGTCTAGATTATGCAAAAATGTAGTGGCCTGATGAGCTTACTCTCATGTGGGGGTATTGGTGGATTTCTTTTGCAATATTCCTACGAATCTTCATACCCTCGATCTACATATTTGTTGTTATTCTACTAATGATAAATTTAGCCTTAAGAATGTTTAGAATCAATTTAGGCACAAGAAGGATGTTAATGTCATTTTTGGTAAAAATATGGAATTCTTCTATCCTCTCTAATATTTTTGTTTTCATTTGGAGGCTTCTTAAAGGTTTCATTCCAGTGGATGAGAAGTTAAAAGCTAAAGGCATATATATCACTTCTAAATGTCAATGTTGTTTTCATTTGGAACTTATTGAGCATGTTTTCATAAATGGACCCATTGCTTCCAAGGTTTGTGGATCCTTGATATTTATTTGAAGGTTAATTTGAGAGTTAATTATAATTATTGCTATGATCTTCTTAAGGATTGGGGTTTTAAAAGACCTAAAAGGTCATATCCTCACTATTATTCCTACGATGATTTTCTGGCTTCTTTGGCAATAGATAAATTATTGTAAGCATAATAGCATTAGTATGAATGGTGGTAGGATCATCTTTCTCCGTATGTGCTAAATTTCTGGAGCTTAAGCATATTGTCGGAGTAATACTGTTATTTCCTCCTTTTTCAATTTGTCAAATATAGCAAATTTCAGTGATCATACCATCTCTTTTTGTTGGGCTAAACTGGAGGTGAATCAATACAAACAAAATATTGATGGCTTGGTTTCAAATATGGGTGCTAGTTGTGGTGGAATTATTCGTGATAATTTTATCACGAGCTTTGCTTCAAACATTAATAACTGTAATATTATCGTGACAAAGATAGAGGCTCTTCTTCAATGCCTTAAGATATGTTCGGAATACCAATTTACTAATATTTAGATCGAATCTGATTCCCAATTGTCAGTGAATTATATTTTTTCCAAAATCTATAGCCATGTTGCTTTATTTTACCTTTTTCCTAACATTATGGCTATTTTGAATCAACTTGTATTCAAAATGACTCGTATCTAGAGGGAAGGAAATTGTGTGGCTGATTGACTAGCTAGGAAAGATTCTGCAATCTCTAATTCAATTACACCTCACACTTGTAATGATCTTCGTCAGGTTTGATGCGGGCTAGAAATTACGCGGCGATAGAGATTTTATTCTACGTCTTAGCGTTGTTCGTATAACTAGCACACACAGAGAACACAAGATTTTTTACGTGGAAAACCCTTAAAAGGGAAAAAACCACGAGGCCTAGCCCAGTTGAAAATGGTTCCACTAGACTTTGAGTTTGTTACAAAGGACTGAATCACCTCCAGGGGTGATCAGATTACAATCAATTACTTAAGACGTCGAGTCTTCGGCAGGACGTAGGGACTGAATGTCGGGCCCTGAGTATGACGTCGGGTCTTTGGCAGGACGTCGGGTCTTTGGCAAAACGTAGGGACTGAGTGTCAGGCCTTGAACAAGACGTCGGGTCTTTGGCAGGATGTCGGGTCTTCAGTAGGACGTAGGAGCTGAACGTCGGGCCTTAAGGTGGTGGTCCGGCGAGGTTATGAGGTGGTCCGGCGAGGTTCCTGCGGTGGTCCGACGAGATTCCTGTGGTGGTCCGACGAGATTCCTGCGGTGGTCCGGCGGTGGTCCGGCGAGGTTCTGCGGTGGTCCGGCGGTGGTCCAGCGGCTGTCGAGGAGGAACTCCTTCCTTCTCTTCTTCCTTCTCTTCTCTTCTTCTCTCTCTTGCTTTCATCCTCTCTTGTGAAGAATGAGGGTTCTATTTATAGATTTTCTGGAGTGGCATGGCCCGTAAATAGGCGTGAGATCAGGGGCGAATAGGGAGTGGTCAAATGGACGGCCGATATTGAATCCTATGACTGTGCACCGTTCGTTGGCCAATTGGAGGCCTTAATGATGTCGGAATTTAGTGATCTTGGGCTCGTTGGATTTGTCTCGTCGAGCCGTTCGATTCAAGTATAAGCTCGTTAAAATCGGAGACAGTTTGGTAACTCAAATTGCGGTTTGAACCTTTCAACAGCGCTTTGAACCCTTGATTCCGACTCATTTGGGCTCGGATTGGGTCGATCTTGGTGTCGTTGGGTTCGTATTTCCGAGACGCTCAGTTTGACTGTAAGCTCGTTGAAATCGGAGTTCGGATGCTCCCGGATTTAATTTTTGAAGTCTCTAACTAGCTTTTGCCTCGAGATTCGTGCCCGATCAAGCTAATTTTGTGATGACGTATCAAGGTTAAAGGGATGCTTAAACTTGACAAAACTGGTTTACCTTAGATTAGAAAATTTGGTGCTTGTTCTAAGCTTCTCCAGGTTTCTATTGTCTGCTGGCTTTGTTTCGTCCGGTTTAGCAGAAAATGGTGTGACATTAATTAATATACAATTATGTACTGAATACATTATTAATATTCATTTTACTTATACGTACGTCGATCTGCACTGTATAAACGTTAGGGTTTATTTGAGGGCTCGTGAGGGAGAGAGAGACAGCTGAGCATGTTGCCATGTGAGCAAAATATGCTTTCGTCTACGAGCAGAGGAACAGTATTTGCTTTGTCGTCTTCAATACTGCAGTCCTCTGACAGTCAGTTGAAACTATTTGCACTTTCCGATATCTCTTTTCCCTTCAATAATGTCACTCCATTTCCTGCTCTCTTGAGATCTTGGCGTGGCTTATTCATCAGCTGAAGCAATTTCTTTCAATCAATTTAGGTTTTCTTTATGACGTCTTTTTTTATTGATTTTTAAAATAATTTTTTAATTAAAAAAATAAATTTTTATACTAAAAATTTACTTTAAGAAGTAGTGAGAAAATCATCCCAAATAAAACTTGGGATGGCTTTTTAATATCAATAAAAAACTGTTCCAAACGAAGTCTTACAGCTTCTTAAAGCAACTTTTTAGTTAAAAAAAAATAAAATTTTTATAATATAAAGCGGCATTAAGAAGCAGTAAGAATCTCTTAGGCTTCATTTGGAATAATTTTTTTAATGCTTTCTAAAATTGCTTTTTAATTAAAAAAAAAATTAATTAGAAAATTTTGTACTAAAAAACTGTTTTAGAAAGCAATGAGAAAGATATCCCAAACGAAGCATTAATTTGCTCGAAAAAAAAATCATTTTGTTTTTTTTTTTTAATAGGGTTTTATTTGCATACATGTTAATGAAGATGATAGATTGATCTAGTTTTCTTTGATGTGTTGGTTGTGAGCTTTAGCTGTTAATTAAGAGATCTTGAATTTGAGTTTTACGTGTATAAATTAGACTTCATTTGGGATAGCTTTCTTCATGCTTTCTAAAAAATTTTTGTAGTACAAAAATTTCTAGTTTAAGAAAGTTTTTAAAAAGGCTTTTTTTAGGAGAAATTATTCTGTGCGGACATAGAACGGTCCGAAGACTAACCAGAATGTGTCATGTCTCCCGTTACACAGCGGGACCGAGCACCGATATTGAGCAAAAAAGTGACTTCACGCGTTCTGGTTGGTCTCATGACGTTATTCGGGGTCCGCACAGAAAAATTTCTTTAGTTTGAGACTACTTTCTTACTATTTTGCTTTTCAGACTGTAGCCATAATTTTTTGTTTGTCAACTATTTTTTCATTGTTTTCAATAATTTTTTTTTGCTTGGAAGCTGTTTTCTATAACGGCTTTAAAAAAACTACATTCTCTACAAAAATTTTACAATCAACTTTAAAAAAAGCTTCAGCCGTCCCAAACAGACTCAAAGTTTTTATTTTTAATTATTCATTAAATTTATTTTAAAATGAGTATTTTATTATAGCTAATCATTTACAATATATATTATACCTATATTAAAATAGATTTAATTACTATAAAATATAATTACATTTAAATCATGATATTCTAATCCCATTTTTTTATCTCTTAACAAATAATTAACTTGAATCATATAAATAATGCTCTAAACTCAAAGTTTTTTTTTTACTAAAATAATGATTTTAATGTCCAGCTAATCTTGACATTCTTGATGTTCCATCAACCAATAATCACTTGTCTTAATTGGTGGATTTTTGTGCTAATTAAAGGATGGCAGATTCCTTTTTAGTATTTTGATTAAGCCATTGAAAGAACAAAAAAATAAAAAACAACAAAAGTTGAAAAGGGATTAGAGTTAATTAATGCACAATGGGTTCATCAATGATATCAGCTGCAAAAACTTAATTAAGTGCATTAACAAAAAATTAAATCATTTGAAATCACAATAAACAATATTATTAATTACATTTAATCAATATTGGAAAAATATATTTAATCAAGAAATATTTAATTATTTATTCGAGGTTTTGAGTCTTAAGATTGTTTTCACCAGTTGAGTTAGTTGAAAAAAATTATTCGACTTGAAGTAGGCTGTTATCATCATCATGCCTATAATAAAAGTTATTAAACAAAAAAGTTAGGCAATGTCAGTTGATAGATGTTTTATGTTAATGAAGTGGTGATTTGCATGAAGTGTTATATTTTAACCCACATTCATCAGTTTATAGATAGAAGGCGATGGCTAATATAAAAATAAGATATCATAATTGATGTCGGTTAGTGGATGTCAATTATCAAATAAAAGGTGATAATAGGCATTAAAAGGCGGTCATCCTGGTTGCTCTCCTTGTAAGAAGGGAGACATAGTGACCTAGAAAAAATTCTCCTTGTAAGAAGGGAGACAAAGTGACCTGGCAAAAGGATGTGAAACAAAGGCAATTGGCAGATGATGGATATTTGTTCTTTGTAGATGTTGAATATCAAGAGATAAATATTAGTGAATGTTAGAAGTTAGATAGCAGTAAATAAGAGTTAACTTTGATCGTTGGATGTATGAAATATCTAAGAACATCAGGGTGATTGTTTGATAATCTTAAAGTAGCTAGAATGTTAAAATTCTCAATTATTTTTGAATGACCCTAGTTCTAAATTTAGAGAAATAAAGAGAATTATGACCAATTTAGAGATTTGGAGGGCAGTGGGGATAGTCTAGTCCTTACCTATAATTATCATAGAATGTTTATCTTTTTTATCAGCAATGAATATTTTAGGCCACCCTTAGATGATCAAAAAGTCATAAGATGATTCCATCATCGGGCTAACCCAATCTACCAGCCGCTCAAATCATGACCGGATTGGATAGTAAACCGACAATTAGTAGCGGTGAACATAGGAGGTGAATTCTCAAATTGATTAATTGAAGGCGTCACATTGAAACTCTCAAAATCTCTCTCTCACACACACAAGCACACAATGGAGTCGATGGATTGAGAATCCAATATTGATTGAATCTTCTACAACAAGATTTGAGAAATTTCATATTTCACTTTCGATAAAAGACAAGAACAGTTGAGTATAATCTTGGTATATATTTGCTTGTCTCAATAAAAGAGCAAATCAATATGGTGTAATTTTCATCAATCAAATAATTGTGCTAGTGGTAATAATTTCGAAATGGTCCGATCCAACGCGCACCAGCTAGCTCAAGGCTCAAATATGCTCAAAATTGTGTAATTTTGGCCTTACAAAACACATAATCTCAATTACAAATTTATAAGAATCACAGTCCGAATAACTTTAAATATATTTTTAAATTTTATATATTCAATTCTAAGGCCTGAAAATTTGTTCTTCATCACATCACTTTTGTAATCCATTTAAATGACTAATTCTATCATTAACAAATATAACAATGAATCATTAAAAGATAGAATTATTTCTATAACACCGTGAAATGTACAAGCAAAAACGTTCTCCAAGTAAGTTATCAAGCATTGTAACCTTTTTTATCTACATCTTTATTGACAAAAACAAAGCAAAAAGAAAGTTAGGGGTGTCAATATAGGACACGACTCGAAAATCCGACCCGAAAAATTCGGGTTCGTGTTGACCCGAACCCGAACCGGGTCAGGTTTGGGTTAAGGTTTTCGACCCGTTTGCAAACTCGGGTCGGGTTCGAACCCGCCGCACCGCGTCCCGCTGCGAACCGCCGAACGCACCGCGTCCCGCTGCGGAGTGCGAACCCGCGCCGCTGCCCGCAATGGATAACGGGTCGTGTCGGGTTGACTTGAACCCGAAGCGGGTCAGGTTCGGGTCCAGGAAATTGACCCGTTTGCAAAAATGGGTCAGGTTTAGATTGACCCGATTGGTGCTGGGTCAGTTTCGAGTTCGACCCGAACACGACCCGTGACCCGAAATTCACACCCCTAAAGAAAGTACACGTACAGCTCATTTCCATAGTTATTAAATATGAATATCATCATACTGTATCTTCTAAATCAGCTTATTCGGTTTAGAGGCCTAATTAGGAAACTAATTAGGCTTAGGCAAGTGGGCCTTTAAGTAATAATACAAGAGCATACAGCTGCAACATGTGTAGTCTAGCTTAATCATGCTTTAATTAGTTATTATTATCAATATTCTAATCCAGCTACTGTTTTAAATGCCATGTTATCAGCTTCGTTTGGGACGACTTTTTTATTGCTTTCTAAAACGGAGTTTTAGTACAAATTTTTTTTATAGCCGTCGACGACTTTCTTTATGCTTCTTAAAGTAGCCTTCTAGTAGAAAAAAAAATTAATTTTTTACTAGAAAGTTGCTTTAATTTAAGAAGCAGTAAAAAAGCTGTTCCAATGATGACTTTTTTTTTTTTTTAAATTTTTGTCCTAAAACTATGTTTTAAGCTGCAATAAAAAAGTCGTCCCTAATGTTTCATACTGCTTTCTAAAACTGTTTTCTAGTACCAAAATTTTTTGAACTAGAAAATTGTGTACTAAAAAGTTGATTTAGAAAGCATTAAGAAAACTGTCCCAAATGAAAAATTTAACTTTTCCCTCATTTTTTTTCTTAAATTTTATTTAGGCTTCTAGACAGGTAATTGGGAAGGTGAAAGTGTGGAGTGGAATGAAATTGTCAAGATATTCTGATACAAATTGTAATAGGGCTCTTGGCTTCGGGACCGCTGTGCAAGTCTACATTTAAGATGTATATATTGTGAAAATTTTTGTATGTAAATTTATTAATAGTTGATACATCCTCAAAAAATTATCTTGATCGGGCACAACGAATCTCGAGGCAAAATCAAGTTTGAAACTTCCGAAATTAAAATTGGGAGCATCTGAACTCCAATTTCCGCAAACTTACAGTCGAGCTGAACGTCTCAGAAATACGAACCCAACGACACCAAATTCAATCAAATCCGAGCCCATAAGGGTTAAAATCAAGGGCCCAAAGCGCTATTGGAAGGTTCGAACCATGATTCGGATTACCAAATGGTTTCCAAACATGACATGCTTATAATCGAATCGAGCGGTTCGGCGAGGCGAATCCAACGAGCCCAAGATCATAGGATTCCGACATCATCAAGACCTTCAAATAGTCAGCAAACGGTCCACAATAAATGAATTCAATATCGGTCGTCCATCCAAACCACTCCAACTTGTCCTTGATCCTCCACCTATTTGCGTGCCATGACATTCCCAAAAATCTATAAATAAAGCTCCCTCTCCTCTTGGAAAGGGACCCCGAAGCCTAAGGAAAAAAGAGAGAGATCGGAGATCGCTCTTGCCTCCTTGCCTCGTCGACCACCACGCGGAGTTCTGTCAAACCACCGCGCGTCAGACCACCACCTGACGCTATGTGCTCCGCCGGACCACCACCTAAGACCCGGAGTTCTGCCAGACAATCCCCTATGGCTTGGAGTTCTGCCAGACCACCACCGTAAGCCCAAAGTTTTGTCGGATCATCACCTGACATCCGAACTTCTATCGTACAATTGATGCTTGCAATATGATCGCCCTTGGAGGCGAGTCATCCCATTGCAACCAACTCAAGTTCTAGTGGAATCATTTTCAACTATGTCAGACCCCATGGTTTTTCCCTTTTTTCAGGGCTTTCCACGTAAAAATCTTGTGTTCTCTGAGTGTGACCTAGATATCCGTGCAACACTAAGACATAGTATTCTAACTCTATTGCCGTGTATATTATAGCCCACAACAATAATATACATCGTTAGGAATTTAAAATTTCCTAACATAATGCTAGTATTAATTTTTTATTACAAACTAAGATAATTTTTTCCATTTAATAGCAAAATTCTAAAACTATCTTTTTACATTAAAAAATAAATAAATTTAAACGGAGTTTTACATAAATTTCTCAAAATTGCTGTACTAACGGTAAGGAAAACCAAATTCGACAAGCAATCTCATATGTTCAACATTTTCTTGCCACATTGTGCAGAAGCAAACATCATCAACATATATATATATATATATATATATATTAAACACTTTCAGTGTGATTTTTGAATCATATGATAAGACCTTAACGCCTTATGCTCAAAGAGAGCATATATTGGGGCCTACTTAATTGCAAGATTTTTATAAGAAATTCTTTATAATAAATTTTATAAAGTTGTTTAACTTTTTAAAATGTGCATCCTTGATCTGAAAGGTAACACATACTGACAATATAGGACTTAATGAAGGAATAGGAAGATCTGTTTTACACTCATGATAAAAAAAATATAAACAATATATATATATATATATATATATATATATATATATATATATATATATATATATATATATATATATATATATATATATATATATATATATTACATTTGGCAGAGTATCATTTATTGCATTTAATAGAACTGATATATATGAGTCAAATTATCTACAACAAGAAACACGTTAAATTTATAAGAGCTCATGCAACAATAAATCAATATGAGATTGCATCTACTATATGATACTTTCATTATGAACATTAAACAGGATCTATGATAAATGCATAATAATGAATAAGATTGGAAGTAGGACTAGCAGCCTAATATCTATGAACCTTATACGAGTAAAAAAGGGTAACGCAAGTTTATTTAATAATAAATAATAGTTACTTATTGTGGTTGACATGAATGCCAAATTCGATTGTGATTCTCGTAGATTCACCAAATGAAAGACCTACAAGATTATATTTCTATCTTTAAAGTTTAAGAGTTTCAAAGAATACTAAGAGTTATCTTTATGAATTTATTTTAAGCAAATCATGAATGTAAGAACTATGAAAAGCCATGAGAATCCAAAATGTTTTTTCCAGTTTTAAATAACAATCTTTCTATAGTATTGTCTTAAAATCTTCATTTAAATTTGTATTATATTTTTGATAATTTTCGAATGTAAGTCATGCTATTATCCTATTTCCCCTAACTTTTATCACATTTTGCATTTGTTTTCCATTTTTTAGCAATCAAAAGCAAATGCTAATTATCTTCCAAATACTCTATATGTAGCTCTTCAATAGTTGCAAGATGATCAATCAGCCAGATGGTGGTGTGGGCACCATTAGCCATTAGAGGAAAAGCGAATTATCAGCTTGAGGATCGATGAGTTGGTGGAAATCGTGCATGAGGCACTACAGGAAAACGCTCTGTTATCGGTGGACATGAAATCCGTTGGAAAATTTGACTTTCCGGTAAAATTCATGGAAAAAATACTCCCAACGACAATTCACACGTCGGAAAAACTAAACCCGCTAATTTGATATAGAACAAGCACTTGTTGGCGATGATACAGTAAATGATAATTCCAGGCCAGATCGGCAACTCCTAGTTTTTTTTATCAATGAAAAGGGCTTTCTGCCCCTAATTTACCCAAAAAAAAAAAAAAAAAAACGTAAGAGAAGAAGAGCAGTTCAGAAGAATATATTATGGGAAAAGTTTGATAGTTTTCACTATTTCTGCAGTGTATTGTACCATATATTTTACAAAACCTTTTTCTTTTCCATTTGTTTTATATAACACGACAGGCTGCTTAAATAAAAAGAAGACAGTCGTCCTTAGCAATCAGACTTACAGATTCACTAATTATGCATCTAGTAAGTAACCGATTTTCGCATGGTAGTTTTTGTAGTAGTCAGGCCGAGATGTGAGCTTTTATCAAAGTTTTGCCGCTGGATCACAAACTGATCATATGATGTTATGAAGGTTTCCCTTTTTGTTTCCTTTCATCTTCCTTGACTCTATCTTCATAGATTCTTCTTCCTCCTATGGTGGTGAAGTGGCATTTTACAGATTACAGTATTAAGAATCGTCTGAATCGAGCTCAACTTCTTAACATTGTTGAGTTTTTTGCAGAAAGCAAATATGAGAACACCAGAGTTTGTGAGATTCTAGAAATGATTCATAGTGTCATTGAAACAATCCAAATACTTCTAGTAGTTCATATGAATGAATCAGTAGAAAGGATAAATAAGTCTAATTTTTACCAATCCGGGTGAGTGATAATTATTACTAGCTAGAAGGTTACAAACTTTATTAAATTAATTATTACTTAAAATATATTATTAAATTATAAATTAATTAAAATAAGCCATAAAATTATTAATTAATTAAATTACGAAAATATAATTTTTTTAGAAAATATTAAAATCTGCCGTAAATTATTAAAATTTGTCGAAAATTATTAAAATCAACCGGAAAATCTGTCAGCAAAAATTCCACTGAAATATCTGCTTGGAAATTTGTCGGAAAAATTTCACTGTAATCCATCGGAAATCCACCGGTAATGAACGATTTTTCTGTAGTAACTAAAATGCATGATGAGTACTGTATGATCAATTGAAGCAATATGAGTCATAAGATAAAGCATTCTAAATTTACCATAGATATTCTCAATATTTATGGGGTATGCTCTCTCAAAAATTTTAAATAGGCCCCTTTGTACCCATATGATTGGGGAAACTTGGACCATTGGAAGCTTGAACCTTTTGGTTGGAGAATAGAGAGAGCTATGAGACATAATGATCCTAGAGTATACGCAAGCATCATCGTCGATGAACTTCCGTCGACCAGTGCCAGACTACTGCTTGTCCGCCAGCCATATATCACTAGACGATCTCCAATCTACCCTTCTCCATTGGACCTGTTGGATCTCCGTCCAACTGCCTATTGTCGCCAGACCTCAGACCGGCAACCACCGTTGGACCTCTGTCCGACTGCCATTGACTCACCACTCTGACTACCGTCACTCGTCGACTAAGGTCCTTCCGACCACCATCACCTGTCGACTATTGTCCCTCCAACCACTGTCACTATCGATTTTGATCCCTTCGACCACCTTCATTTGTCGATTATGGTTCCACTGACCACCATCGCCGATTATGGTTCCACTGACCACCATCGCCTAACTATGGTCCTTCCATCTTCAATTGCTTGTCTACTACAATCATTTTGGCCACTGTCGCCGCCAACTACAGTACACCAACTATGATCTGGTAATAATTAATTCATGCTTTATTGTAAATATTTATCTTGGAGTGATGCTCAAAAATTTAATTTGAAAGAATTATTCTTTTATCTTTTAATAAATAATATCAAAGCTATATGATTTTTTATCAATCTAAATATCAATAGAAATAAAACTATTGATCAAACCATAAATATATACATTTATATTCATTTCCTTAAAAATCAAGTGCACTACTCAGGATTTGCACAATCATATCATAACTACTATGTCGTGAGTATAAAAAAATAACTATAATAATAAAAAAATAGAACATGAAGAATCCTAACCATCCTCACAGTCCTGATCTCCTGAATTAAAAATATTTAATCACATATAATGATCTCACAAGCCATCAAACAACCAAATTCTATAATAGAATTTAATACAAGGCAAAGGAATAATATGCATGTCAGTAGTCAAATCATAACAGTAGCATTCACATGATCATATGATAATATAATAGAAATTAATAAATCAATACAAGTATCCAATCACTAAAGAAATTATTGTATCAATACTACAATCATTAGAGAAATCATATAAAATAACAAATCAAAGTACCGTTAAAGATTATCAAAATCATATCAATATAATAAAATCATATAAAAATAATTGTATCTATGTATCACATGCTTAGAAATATCATAGCAGTGTCAAGTCAGTATTAGTGTCTAATGCATATGCTTAATATATATCACATGATCATCATTTTAATTGTAGTAGAATAGTTATAACATCAGCAACATAGGTAAAAGTAACACTAAAGTCGTACACTGACAATGATTTAGTAGCATACATTCTAATAATCATATTAAACAAGTGAATGTCATGAATATAGTGGTATTTTTCTTGTAGTAGTGTCAATAAACTATTAGCTCATTAAAGAAAGTCATCACTCTTTACTCTTAATAATAATCTCTTTATAATTCTCAATCAGTGTATCACATAAATCAATAGAGGGTAACACCAAACTACAATATTTAAAGAAAGACATGTCGGCCCAACATCTTGCACATGTTAAATATTCATAAAATAAATAATCTTATTTAAAAAATATTTGTGAAATTGGTTTGCAAAATGGACATCTGATGCACTATAGGAAAAATGATATTTTCCAGCAACCATTTTTGTTAGAAAATTACTTAAATCTGTCAATAATTTATATTTCTGATGAAAAAAATTGTCAACGGTAATTCACGCATTAGAAAATAAACATCGTTGAGAAAATTCAGTAGAAAACATTTCCGATAGAAATTACTTTGAAAAAAAAAAAAAATTCATAATTTAGCCTGCGAATTAAGCCCGCCCGCGAATCCATGGACCCATGAATCAGGCCTGCCTACAAACCAACTAGTCCGGCCAACGACCTTGTAGGCCTATGAACCATCCCCCTCCAAAAAAAAAAGATATTTTTGAGTTCCTATCACTGAATAAAATAAGTAAAATAGTTAGTATAATTTTAATAAAATATTTTAGATTGATGCATGTAAATATCATTTTTTTTCTAATGATACTCTTAATTTTAGAAGTGGATCAAAGCATATGCATCCCTCGATCTCTATCAAGCTTATAAGGATGAAAAGAATATCTGTTGACCTACTACAATTTTAATATCTCTATAAAACCTAAAATATTTAAATATCAATCATATGTCTAGGCATCCCAACATTCTATCTCAATACTCCTAATTGCTCTTGCATTCTTCCATCGAGCCTATACATCATAGTAAGTTTTAACTACACACATGATCATTGTATGCATTATATAAAAACATGATATATTAAAAACATCTATAAATTCTTTAGAGTGCAAGAGTCTACATTAGTACTTAATATACTATTTACATCATCAATCTAAAATAAGACATCAAGCCAGGCATAGAAGAAATAACAAGCAAACTCGTTTTCATTACATTCATAAAAAAAATCAAAGTACAATAGAAGTAAAATTTTATCATCAAGAATGTTCAAAGTATCTTCTCCACACACATTCTTCTTTCACTTATCGAGTTGATTATACAAACTCAGGCTAAACTCTCCTAAAAATATATTGCACTTCCCTAGCCTCTCTTAAATTTTACTTTAATAGGGTACTAGAGAAGTGCAATAAAATGTATTAAATTTTACTTAAGTGATTAAACTTTTTTACAAATAGAATCGGACATTTATTTATAAGAAAACATAAAAAAGACCTCAAGCACTGCGACGCTTGACAATGTGGCGTTACAACACTTCAAGTGAACTAGCGCCTCGGTGTTGACAAGTTTATTTGGTTGCGGCACTTGATAATATAGAATGGTTACTAATTGAATAGACACATCCTTTTGTTATGTCAGTAGTGGCTCTATGAAGTTATAACTATTACGCCATGATGCTCCAGAAATGAGTGATGTAGCACTTCTGTGGAGTTTTTGATGCTGGGGCATTTGAATTGTAACGCTATGACATGCATTCATTTTCTTGAGAACTTGATGTTGCCAAGCTGAATGTTCAAAACGCAGCGGTGCTGCCTGTGATGCCCCTGCAGCACTCGCAAACATAGATGATGGTGTTGGAATGTATAGTTGATTTAAACGTAGTGGCTTTATTTCATCCGGCGCTGCGACGCTATGTAATACTTTGTATTTTTTAGTATTTCCTGTAAAAATAGTTAAAATAACACTTTTTTACAAAAATTCAAATATAATACATAGTAAATAATTTCACTGAAATCAAATCCTGTGATTTTTCCCCTTTTAGGATTTTCCACGTAAAATTATTGATCTCTTATAACTTTTGCACCCTCTCTTGTATATGTTTGTGTGTTAAATCTTTGTATAAAACCTGGACATTAAATTCTATATCTCTCTACTGTTGTGAATGTTTCGGAACACAACAGAGTCTTTGTAAGGTATGTAAGATAGGGAGTAATTAGTGTTATTTGCTGCATGGGAGGTGGGGAGGTTCTTCTAGTTTAAACAAGTTTTCAAAAGGGTTAGAAAACCTCTATATGGGTTGGCTCTAATAGTGAAGGTAGTGGTAGATATAGCAAAGAAGAAAGGCGATTCCATTATGGAATCCATGAGGATAAAGAGAAAATAAAATGCTCGTTGAAGTCGGAGCACCAAGAACTGATCATAACAATTTAGAAGAAGCCCTAATTGAGGAACTTTTATTTGGTCCGGTGAACGGACGTAGAGCTAGGTTTGGCCGGCACTGAGATCGCGCCACATAGCAGGCACAAAACCGTGGACCTGACCCGACGAATAGTGGGTATGTCGCACGTACGTTTTTTAAATCCATGACAACCCGGTATTGCTAGGTATTTGTCGATTTTACTCGGCAATAACGAGAAATACCATTATGTGAAGATAAATACCGAGCAATACCGAGTTTTTCTAGAAAAACTCGGTATTGCTCGATATTGGTCTTCATAGAGCGGTATTTCTCGGTATTGCTTATTGCCAAGCAATACCGAGCAATACCGAGCAAATATCGAGTAATACCAAGCAATACGCGAACATAGCATTCCCGGGTTCCGGTCCGGGTCAAGTCGTCGGGCCGCGCGGTAAAGAGTAAGAGCATGTGGCGCGATCTCAGTGGTGACCGCACGTAGAGCTACGTCCGGTCACCGGACCTAATAATTGTTCCTAATTGAGGATCCCATCGCAAGGACACTAAGTAGAAAAATCATAACAAAGCACATAAAAGCTCAATTGCAAGAACATTGCAAGCAAAAAATTTAAAAATCAAAACTTTTTATTTTTATTTAAATCAAAACTTAAAATGTCCTTGCACTCATTTAGTTATAGTAACACCTTTGAAGTTTCTTATTTAAGAATATAATTGGGAATGATTTGCTTGCTCCATAATGATCAAGATAAATTACGGAATGCCTCAAAAGCATCTTGTGGATCTTATTTTGTTTATTTCGCATTAGTTTATGTGCAATAGCATATCTTTATCAAATATTTAACTTTTGGATTTCTATCCATTAAATTAGGGATGAATCATGAATCGTGCTAGCAGGCACAAGATGCCGGATCAAATTTGCTTCTTTGAAATCCCCGTCTCATCTGCAAGTCTACTACAACTCGCTTCAACCTCTCGCAAGGAGGTCGATTTCTTTCCCGCTATAAAAAAACTATGGTCGAAAGATCTAGAGAAACACTTCTCCAGATTGGCGAACAAAGAAAAATTGTTAGGGTTTTGCTTTATGAAATTATTTGTGTGCGAATGGAAGCCGTTAATAATGCTTATGATGTCAAGCTTAGGGAGATACATTTGGGATAAACTTGGGGATAAGCAAGGTACAAAAGGTTCGGATTCTCAGCTTTCCTTGTCATGTTGAACCGTATATACATTAAAAAAAAAAATAAAGCAAGAATCCTATTACAGCGTTATTTGGCTTCCATTGATGCAGAGTTTGTTGTTATCTGAGTGAGATGGGCTCTTCTCGCAGCCGACAAGCATTGGCTTTTATGTTTCTTTACTGCTTGGCCTGTCCTTTGTCGCAGTCTTTAGGTGAGGCCAATTTCACCCCTGAATGTGTTTGGGCTGGAGTCTTCTTGTTCTATGTCAATGCATCAAAGATTCTTTTTTTTTCTCGGGTGGTTCAATGCTTCTTGTTGGAAATGATGTAAAGATGCATTCTTTCTTGTTTTTTTCTTTAGGTTTTAGTTTTAGTGAATATTCGGTGTTTGGTGATTTGACTCAGTGAACGGTCTCAGAAAGGTAAGAGGAGTGAACTTAGGAGGGTGGTTGGTGGTGGAGAGATGGATCAAACCTTCCCTTTTTGATGAAATTCCCAATGGTGATATGCTTGTGAGTGTTCTCTCTCGGCCAAATTGTTTTTTTTCTTTTTTCTTGGAGATGTTAATGGCTAACGTCTTTCTTTCTTTATGACTGTATTATTATTTTGTTCTGCTTGTTTCTTTCCTTATAAAATAAAATTATAAAAAGAAAAACAAAAACAAAACTTGTTGTTTCTTAGGATGGAACTCAGGTTCAGTTCAAATCAGTGACACTACAGAAGTATGTGAGCGCTGCCAATGGGGGAGGCATGAGTGTAACTGTAGATCGTGACATTCCTTCTTGGTGGGAGACCTTCAAGGTTTGACCCCTGAGACTAATTTAGAAAGAATGAAGCATTTCTTTTTGTTTGCTTCTTTTCATTACATGTATATCGAGTTTGGTTTCATTTAGGGCCAATTTGATACGACATACATAGTTTGGAATTGATTGGAATCATGTTCCTGAAGAGATTGATTTTTATTGCATTTAATTTCAATGATGTCTATTTACTTTGGATGTACTAACTTTTGGCAAACTCCATTTTTTATGTTTAATTAAGTTGCATGAGTTTTATTTTTACTATCCTATTTTATTATTGATACATCTCTAGAAAATTCACATTATCGACATGAATCTTGAGGTAATATTTAAACCATAATTTTTTAAAATTGAATTCAGGAGCACTTGAACTTCTATTTCAATAAAACTTTACTCAAACTGAACGTGCCGACGAGACAAACCCATCATCACTTCAAGCGATCTGATTCAAGTCCAAATGAACTCAAATCAAGCACATGAAATATATTTGGAAACTTCTAAACAATAATTGAAGCACAAAATGGTTCCAATTCTAGTATGTTTATAGTCAAATTTGAGCGGTTCGACGAGACAAATATAACTAGCCTAAGATCATTTGATTTTGACATTATTAAGGCACTCAAATGTTTGATAAATGATCTATGATAAAGAGATCAATAAGGATTAAATGATGGAGTGTTTTAGATTCTGCCTAAATTTGTTAAAATACCCCTCTCAAAAAGGCTATAAATAGAGCCACATTTTCTACGTAGGAGAGGGTTCAGGAGTTGAGACGGCTAAATAACTCTATTGTATTTTTCGACAATCAAAGCTGACGACCAACATAAAGAATCGCCGCCACCATTGCTAGACTTCCATTATCCAACAACTATTGCTTGATTATTAATATTTAATCCTATTGTTGGGCTTTATTACCTACTTGTGGATATTTGATTTCTATAATTAGTACAATGACAATTAGACAATTGTTCTCAACTGTAAATAATATCATTTTTTTAAATTATGAGGAAAACGAAGATTTTGGTATCTTCTATCATATGACGAAGTATTGCAACTGGGCTATACCCTGTGATTTTTTTCATTCATTAAATTTTCCATGTAAAAATTTCGGTTTCTTATAACTTTTTTCTATGTGTGTTGGATTTTTGTTTAAAGCTAAGGTATTAAACATACATTCTATTGCCACAAATTTTCTAGCATGCTATAAATATAATTATGTGCCAAATTAAAGTTTTAATCCTTCTCTGATTAACTATAGATTATGTCATTTTTATTGCATACTAGAAAAACTTTAGTTGATTTCCAAGTAAATATAATGGAACTCACTTCTAATCTTTATGAATATGAATTCCACATATATGAACTGATATTCATTAACTTTCTACCTAGCAAATGCTTGAACTCAGTTTTAAAATTGAGTTCCAATTAATTCAAATACTTAATTAAAAAAAAAAAAAAACAAGAATGTTTTTTCTTTGTTTCCGTTGTAGTTTGTTCGATCTATTGCTTAGAGATTGATTATGATTCAACTAGAATGACATAGGTTCATAATAAACGTTTGCTAATTTTGCATCTAAGTTAATTTATAGCGAATTAAATATTAGTGCAACTTTTATGCGTTAACCCTTACATTCAAAATGTTACTTCTATTAGAATTATCTCACTGAATGCTATTCTTGTTGGGATATACATTGGAGCTGGTTTAAAAAAATGCGGTTGAATGTTAAACAAGGAGTCGTTTTATTGTATGCTAGTGGTCGATTTTAGCAATTGGCAGCACTTGTGCAGTCTATGTTGTTGATATATATGACTTCTGGATTCCATGGTCCTATCTCCCAGGTTAAGCATTGTTAGAAAGTGAGTGACAAGCACATTGGTTAGTGCTGATTGAACGGCCTCTTAGTTCATGACATAATGGCGTTGAAAGTTCAAGCAATTTTTTTTAATGTATATTTGTATCATATACGTGAAAAGGTTGGAGTAGCTCTAGTGGAAGATAAGATTAGAGAGGGTCACCTTTGATGGTTTGGTCACATTAAACGGAGATCTTCCGATGACCCGGTTAGGAAAATTGGTTATTAGATTTGACTTATGTTAAGAAAGGTAGAGATAGAACTAAAAAGATTTGGTTAGAAAATATTAGAAATGATCTTTCTTTATTAGATTTAAATGAGAATTTGACTTTTAACAAGACATAATGATGAAAAAGGATTCATGTAGTTGACCCCATGTAGTGGGACAAAGGCTGGATGTTGTTGTTGTATATTCGTTTTTGGGGAGTTTGGCAATACTCAAGTTTCTATTAGGATTTAGGAGTAATGAAACTCTTGAGCAAGGGGAGATTATTGGATCTAAGTGATAGTCGATAAAAGCAAGCATAACCAATGTGAAACAAGGTGTTGAGCTTTGTTTGTATTAGTTTTAGTCCTTAATGTTGAGCTTTGTTTGTATTAGTTTTAGTCCTTAATGGCTTACGTTTCTGGGTTAGATGTATGTTTACTAACTGGTGTACTCAGCATGCACAATTTTGAGATATGAGTTTTTGAAAGCTCAAAATTTAAGTTGTTATTACGTGGTAATAATATATGTTGATGTGCTCTTTTAATAGAACAAAACTATTATCGTAGATCATGGGTTTCTTTTCCAATGCCTGGTTAGTCACTAGTCACTGATGTAAGGCAAACCACCATTTATGACGATTGAAGAGAATACTTTGAGAGTCCATTTATGATGAAAGTGTCTCAAGTAGGTAATGCACTTAGTTTTGGCCGTGGCATTTGCCTCACTAAAGCACAATAAAAGTCACTTGTGAGTGTCATCAGCCTCATCCAGACCATTTAACAATTGTTTGTCTTAGTTAAACTTGTCTCAGTTTTCTAATGAGTTATGCTTTACAAAATTAATTCTGATAATCTTTTCTTATATTAGATATGGAGAGTATCTGAAAATATGTTTCAGTTTCGATGCTTTGGGGGCCAATTTTTAACATCACGAAGTGAAGGGAATGTGATATTAGCAACAGCAGATATACCCACTGTTTCAGAAACATATATAGTTGAAAGAAACAATACAAAAGTCCACATTAAACTTTTGAGTGGCAATTATTTGCAGGTATGGCGTTGGTCCATGAGTATATAACTTCATACTGAGTTGGCTTTCAGCAGATCTTGTTAAGTACCAAATGTTGACTTAGGCTACAGAAGATTATCAGCTCAAGACTGATTATGATGGCGAACCAGGGTGGGATGATAATGAAGCAACGTTTGAAATGGTGATATATGCCAACAATTTGCATGGAGATTTTCAGCTTGCTAATGGATATGGACAAGATAAAGCCAGAGAGATCTTAATGGTAAGCTATCATCCTTTGCTTGGTTCAAAATAATGGCAGAGACTGGTAACTAGTATATAAACAGTCCGTGTCTGGGTGGAACCAGGTGGGGCCTAGCAGGATCATGGCTTTCCCATTGTATTTGTTTATTCAAATAAGGTTGCATTTGAATATCTTCACAAAACCTCACTCTTTCTTCAATTTGTTCTATAAGTGTTAAGCTTTCATCTAATTGCTTAGATTTGTAGTGAACTCTGTTTTGTTGGAGAATTTAAATATCATTTTTGCACGTATCTATTGCTATCTTAATGTTTGCCTATTTGCTGATGTTAACTTTCTTCAATGTGAACTTTATGAATCATTTTTATCCCAGTGAAATTTATGTTATAGGAGTTATGTTTCTTCCTATATTCTGGAGCTGTTACTTGTGTTCAAACATAAGGAGGTTGGACCAAATATTTTTCTATTTCAGTTGGATTCATCAAGGATCATCTTTAAGCCCATATCTTTTTGCTTTAGTCGTGGATGTTCTTACTAGACATTTGCAGGAGGACGTATCCTGGTGTATACTTTTTGCTGATGATATTCTTCTTGTTGATAAGGCTAAGGAGGGAGTTAAAGGCAAACTTAAATTATAGAGATAAAACTTAGAGTATAAAGATTTTCATTTGGGTAGATCTAAAGCCGAATACATGGAGTGTAATTTTAGTAGTAATAGATATAACGAGGGGATTGTGACTTTGGGCGATCAAGTCATTAATAAGAATACACATTTTAGATATCTCGGATCTATTGTCCAGAGTGATGGTGAAATCGATGGGGATATTATTAGTAAAAGGCTTTTCCCCCAGCCACGAAGCTTAGGATTCTAGGCTCAAAATAAATTTGTGTGCATGTTTCTATTCTTGACACTCAACTTACCTATGCAAATAAAAAGTTATATATGAGTAGATATTTACTAGCATTAGAAATAGTTGTTGACTAATTAATGTGATTTTAACCATAATAGTTATGGGAAAGGATTATTATAGTGATAATAGGAGTTGCAATATTGAAGATAAAACAATAAAAACAGATTTTGATGATATGCGTTAATTATTATATGAAGTACCATCTAGAAATTATGGCTAGAAAGATGCATAATTAATTAGTATATATATGGATATTTAGCTTTTATGAATAGAATTAACTTCTTCTTTATTAAGATAGATCTGATTGAGCAAATTACTCAATCATTGCATTATATCATCTATTATTTTCTTTCTAATGAGTAGTTGTAGAGCTCTATTTATCATGGTATTTGAGCTGCGCTCCAAGTCTTCTTTTTGTGCCTTAATGATTCGTAAGGATCCTATAAAATCTTATGAAGATTGCAAGCCTCATCTTGCACTCGCTCGATGAACAACTATCTTCTTCGGCTAGGTTTTTTGAAGATTCTGTGTGGATTAGGTGAAGATCCTTGTGTGGATCCTATAAAGATCCAGTGTGGATCTCGCTCGCATGCTGACTCATTTGTTTGCTCAACCACTCAAGCTGTCTTTGTCGGCTAGTGTGATCACATGTTATGTCTATTTTGCTCATTTATGTGATATGTGCTACTTGTCGTCTGCCAACATAAACTTAGTGTCTCCTTGGCTTGCTTGCATGATCACGTTGTCCACACCCGCTTCACTGCTCACACATGCTTTGCTTCTCATATAATTGCTTCTGATTGTGCTTGCTTCTCTCATCGTCTACATTGTTGTTGTTGCTTAATCTTTATTGTAGTGATAATTTGCTTTGTTGCTATCACTAGATCTTTGTTTTAGTGAGGATATCATTTTTTTCCTCTTGGCTCAAATCTTTGTGTTGCCTCTTCATCCATTTTTTGAGGACTTGATAACATCATGCTAACTATGTCAACTTATCAACTAGCAATTTGCACATCTTTGGTGTATGATTCATAGGTAAAAACTACTCTATCTGTGTTGCCTCTTCAAATTGGATCGTGTCATGGGAGTGTAGAATTATGGGACACATTGATGGGAGTGATCTCGGTCCTTCTGAATTTTCAAAGTTTGCTTAATTAAAAATAAAGATGCAAGTGTCTTGGCATGAATCTTAGAATTTATCGATTAGATGATTGCTCTCAATTTGTATTTACAAAAGGTTTATAATCATATGCAACTAGAAATTTCCAATTAGAATATGAGGTTGCAAGTTACACCCATGGACACCTATCAATTGAAGATTATTTCTGTTGTCTTCAAAATTTGTGGATCCTTTCTAATTATTCAAAAGGTTCATGAACAAAGCAAGAGAGTTCAATTTTTCGATAAAACTTCATTTTGATATGGATGCTACTTGTTCCAATTTGATGAAGCGTGGTCCTTCTCTTTGGATGCGTGCTTTAGACAATTACTTCAAAGAGCAACGCCTTGCGACACAAACTATTTTTCAACACAGTGCATGAGAATGTGGTTGGGTAGGTGGCTCAAAAAATAAATAAATAAATATATATATATATATATATATATATATATATATATATATATATATATATATGAAATAGGTACATCACTTTTGTTGCAAGTGCTATGGATATTTTGTTGTCAATTGTGCAAAGAAAGTTGCAATTATTGTAAGAAGCTAGGGTATATAATTAAAGTATGTTGTACCTATTGGCTATTGTTAGAATCGAGATGCAAATCTTGAAAAAGTAGTCGTTACTATTTGCTTAGCAGTTGTGGACAAATCAAGTCTTACTCTTAAGATGGTTTAGTGTATTATAATGAAAGTGCTATCACTCTAAGGGCTACAAGGTATGAATGCACTAACATCATTTTAGCTTGTGAATTATGGTACATCATATTATATGATCAGTACTTTCCATCTTCTATATAATAATTGATTATATCATGGATCATTACCTATTTAATTAAAGCTATTAGAGATATTAATTTATTTGTGAAAGATGTTCTCGTATCATCTAAGTTTGTTGCTAATCTCTTCTAAGTAGAAAAATTGATTGAGAATAATTGTAATGTTTGATTTCCTCAGGATTAGGTGATAGAGAAAATCCTCATAAAAGGGTCCAAAGTTTGATGATATTTCTCTTGCGTCCTTCCACTTTTAAGGTTCTCATTATATCGTTTGCTGCAGAAAATTAAAATGATGGTTTATGGCATAACCATTTGGTCATCCAAATTCTACTGTTTTCTCTCATTTAGGTGATAGAGAAAATCTTCATAAAAGGTCTAAAGTTTGATGATTATTTCTCTTGCATCCTTCCACTTCTAAGGTTCTCATTATATCGTGTGCTGTAGTAAATTAAAATGATGATTTATGGCACAGCCATTTGGTCATCCAAATTATGTTGTTTTATCTCATTTAGAGGATATTTATTTGGTTAAAAAAGAATACATTGTAAAATAAATGTAATGTAAAAGAAATGTAGTGTAAAATGAATACTTTGAAGTTATTTGGATGAGTGTAAAGTAAATGTAGGTAAATATTAATTTTTTTTTAAATTTGGTTAGTGTAAAGTCCAAAGATGGTGGCGACTGGTGGCGATGGCGACAATGGTGGCTGGTGGTTGGTGGCGGCTTGCGACAGTGATAGCTGACAACGGTGGTTGGCAGAGGCTGGTGGCTGTGGTGGCCAACGACGGGTGGCAGAGGTAGGCAGTGGTAGCCGGTAGGTGATTGAGGCGGTCAAGTGAGCTTGCTTGTGGTGCAAACGGTTCTCGCTCAAAACTGGATGAGTTTAGTTTTCCTCAGAAATGAACTAAAATGATTTACACTACATTTATTTTGCATTCATTTTTCATCCAACTAAAAAGTAATATTTTCAAAATCCCTGCATTTAGAATACTTTACACCCAGTTTACTTCTAACCAAATAGATCCTTGATAAACTCTGGTTTGTTGGGTAAATAAATTTTTTTTCATCTTTCTTTTGATTGTTCAACATGCGAAATTAGGAAAGCGTGAACCTTCCTTTTCCATTACATGGTAGTCATGTTGAAAATTATTTTAACTTAATTCATAGTGATGTGTAGGGTATTATTCATGTTATATTGCACATGCATTATATATACTTTATAATATTTATAAGTACATTTGGATTTGTTTTCTTTGTCTGAAATTTTAATTATTTACTGATTTTGAGAATTTGTTGCTTATGCTGAAATTTCATTCTCATTTCACATCAAGTTATTAAGATTGGCTATAGGGATGACTATCATTTGAATTTCATAAATTTCTTCAAAATAATAGAGTTATTTCCCTGTGATCATATCCTGCAACACCTCAAATAAAAGGTGCACTTGAACGTAAAAATCACAACCTCTTATATATTCAAACCCTATTGCTAGAATTTTCACTTTCACCTATATTTTCAGTTGAAGCATTGAGCATGACAATCTAATGAATAGATTACCAGCTTATATCTTGTAGTTTGACTCTCCCTATTATCGTTTTTCTTTTGAGCATTCTAATTACCATGATTTGCATATATTTAGTTGTTTTTATTTTGTCCATTTATCATTGTCATCCCCTGAATGTCATAAGCTCTCAGCTCAATCTATTATATGTATATTTTTTTGGGCTATAAAACTTCTCACAAAGGCGATTTTTGTTATGAACCAAGCTTCAAAAGCTTTTTCTCATCATGTTGTATTTTTTGAACATCAATTTTTCTTGTCAACTTATATTGAGCCTTTGCTAGAGATCTATATTTTTCATAATTTTGATGAATTAAATTATAGCTATAAAGATTCAAATTTGGATTTGTATATGAAAGAGGCCATAGCTTCACCATTTGCTTAACCAAATTCGCCATCCACCTTGCAAGGTGGAATTCAATCACTACTCCAACAGAATGTTCCAAAATCCTTCATACTACAAATTGGTATGACTTTCAAACTACATTGGCCTCAATTTCCATTCCCCCATACTATTTAGAGACTAGCAAACATGATTGTTGGAAAGAGGCCATAGCTGAAGAACTTCAAGCTCTTGAGGATAATCATTCATGAGAGATTGTTCACTTATCTCCAAATATTTAAGTCATTAGTTGCAAATGGGTTTACTTAATCAAGTTTTATTCTGATCTTACCTTGGATTGCTACATGTTACTTTTAGTTGTCATTAATAACATTAAAGAATATGAGATTAACTATGAAGAAAATTTTACTTCTATAGTGAAAATAACTAAAATAAGAATGATTATCTTGTTGTTGCTTCATAAAATCGCTGCTTCACCAAATGGATGTTAATAAAATGCCTCTATTTGTCGTGATCTCAAGCAGAAAATTTACATGGCTCTTTTGCTTTGTGTTTTGCAAAAAAATTTACTTCTATTGTGAAAATAACTAAAATAAGAATGATTATGTCAATTGTTGCTTTATAAAAATGGTCACTTCAACAAATGGATGTTAATAATGCCTCTCTTGGTGGTAATCTTAAGGAGGAAATTTACATGGCTTTTCTACTTTGTGTTTTGCCTCTTCTCCTATAAAAGTTTGCGGATTGAAGCAGGTGCCCTATGCATGGTTTGATAAATTTTACTCAACCTTACATTATTTATCTTTTAAATAGAGCCAATATGATTTATCATTATTTCTCTATAATACATCTAATTGGATTGCTCTTCTTTGGTTCATGTTGATGACATCATTATTACTGGAAATTTTTTTTCTCTAATTAGTCATCTACTATATCTTTAGGGAATATTCAAAATGAAATATTTTGGCGCTCTTATATTTGAGGTTTGGAGATTCGCTCCAATTTCTCAAGCACTTTCCTGAACCAACATAAGTATGCACAAGATCGGATTACTTTGGTTGGCCTCTATAATTCTTCCTTTGCGGATACTCCATTAAAAGTAAACAAAAAATATTATAGTAAGGAAGACGATCTTCTCCCTTATCCACTATATTTAGACAATTAATAGAAAGCTTAAACTATTTGATAATTCTTCGATCTTATATTTTCTTAGTAGTTCAACAAATAAGTCAATTTATTCAAAAATCTCGTCACTTACATTTGGTTGTCGGTCGTTGAATCATTTGATATGTTATATGGATGCTGAGCCATGGTTTGTTCTTTCTACTTGGTTCTCTTCATCTTGTGGTATATAATAATGAGTATTGGACAATGTGCTCTACTACTTGATAGTTAATGATAGGTTAGTGTATATTTCTTGATGATTCATTGATCAAATAGAAGAGTAAAAATAAATCTCATGCGTCTAAACATTCTATTGAGTATTACCACATAATGTTTGCCACATGTTCATAGATTATCTGGCTTCATGTTTTTCTCAGAACAATCCCACCCATCTTCATTTGATCTACAGAACCACAGGCACACTTTTGTCACTGCAGAAGATTTTTCTTTCCTATCCGAGCATGGTATAAACACCGTCAGGATTCCTGTCGGATGGTGGATTGTACAGGACCCAGATCCTCCAGCTCCATTTATTGGAGGAACATTGGCAGCTCTGGACAGAGCATTCTCCTGGGCAGAGTAGGTTCAGTTTCCCACTCATCTAGTTTATACTCCTTGGTCACGTCCATTTTTCCATCTTTCTACTATACTGAGCTCTTGTTTTGTAGGGTCTATAACATCAGGTGCATCATTGATCTCCATGCTGCACCTGGTTCCCAAAATGGAATGGAACATAGTGCGAGCAGAGATGGTTCTGTTAACTGGCCATCGATAGAGTACATCACACAGAGTCTGGATGTTATTGAATTTTTATCTTCAAGGTATCTCTTAATGGTAATAGATATTCCAATTTATCGTTGCATGCCTCTTTCAAAATTATGATTTGGATGAACATGCACCACCATTAGAAACTAAAACCAATAATAAAACTGTTTGTAAATTTTGCTTCAACATTTGAGTCATTAGGTTGTTGAAGTACAAAATGTGCTAAGATCCTGCATACGATATTGCTGTATTCTATAGGTAATACCCCAATATTGTGTTAGTAAAGTTTACTTCGCAAAATAAGAAATATAGTAACCTCTGGTAAACCTGTTTTCATGCCATGCTGCCTCTTTTGTTTACTTAGAACTCTATTACCAAATCCACCCACCAACATCCCAAAACCTGTTTTCATGCTAAACATGAGTACAATGCTTGTCATTCTAAAAAATATATCTAGGCCATGTAGCCTAGTTTGTGTACTTAACACTTTCATGGATATCATGGCTACTTGTTGAAAAGGAAGAAAAAAAGTATGAATCTACCCTTGCTAAGTTAGTGCTTGGGTAAAAAACAGTGTCAAAGCACGTCTCTAATAGGCTAGGGTTCTAATGATTTAGAAGTTAGGTCTGCCCAAGAGATCTTTTATTTTTTATCATTTACCCTTATTACAATTGGCTTATTTTTACCATTTTCCTTTTCATGAAGAGTTTTATATTAGGACACTGATTTTTCATATTTTTGGGTTTCCTACACCTAAAACAAATAACATCAAAGAAAATCTTAACATTCTTACAATTTTTACATTTGTTCCACTGATGCTTATGCTTATGCTTCAGTAGACTTATTCATGACTTATTTTATATTGTAGCACTTAAAAATATGAATTGAAATTATGTTATGAGAGAAGAAATAAATTCTTTGAAAAAAATTTCACTTGGGAGATTGTTGAAATACTAAAAGAAAAGAAAATGATATAATGCAAATATTTTTTTTTCTATTAAATATATAGTAGATGAAAACCTAAAACAATATAAAATAAGATTGTCAGCCAAAAAATATTTTTAATATTATGGAATTGACTACTAAAAAATTTATGTTCCTATTGTGCAAATGATATATTATGCATATTAATCTCTCATGTAGCTAATCTTAAATGGTCTATATAATAGTATGATATAAATAATGCTTTTCTAAATGGGAATTGGGAATGATAAAGAAGTCTATATGGATTCATGACTTAGATTTGGTAGGTCTTTCACAAATAACAAATTGTGCAAATTAAAGAAAATACTCAGATGGACTTAAATAATCTCTAAGATTATGATTTGGTAGATTTTTAAAAAAGTCATGAATAAAGCTAGATACAAATAAAACTAAGAAAATTATACCCTCTTCATAAAACACTATGTTGATGATAAAATTTAAATTTTTATTGTATAAGTTGATGATATAGTTGATAATTGAGAGAAGTCTCTCAAGAAAATGCTTCTTTAAGAAGCTGAGATCAAAGAGTTGGGCAAATTAAAATACTTCTTAGGGATAAACGTTCTAAAAAAAAAATCATGGATCTACTAAAGGAAATCAAAATGACTGCTTGCAAATCTTGTGAAATTCCAACTGAACTAAGATAAAAAATTTGACGCAAATAAAGAAGGAAAATAAGTAGGCATGGGATAAGATAAAAGATTAATCAAAAAGTAATTTATCTATCTCACACAAGTTAAAACATTGCATTTATAGCGAGTCTTATCAATTAATTCATATTCAAATCTAAATAATCCCACCTTTAAGCTACTTATAGAATCCTTTGACATCTTAATTCAAGTCCTTGTAGATGAATCCTTAGGATACTTTACAAATTAAAGGACATATTAATGCTGACTATGTAGGATCACTAATTGATAGAATATTCATAACTTAATATTAATATTTTTAGGAGAAAATCTAATAATGTGAAGGAGAAAGAAATAACATTTTGTTTCAAGATCTAGTGTTCAATTTAAATCTAGAGTTATTGCTCAAGGAATCTCCAGCTTAAGTATCAAAATCATTTTGAAATATTTAAAAATCAAATTGGAATGGCCGATAAAGATATACTGTGACAATATATCTACCATAAGGATTTGCCCAGTTTAATATAATTGTAGCGCATGTAAAGGTGGGTAAATATTTTACAAAAGAGAAATTGGAAAGTGGAAATCAAGTAGCATAATTTCTTGCCAAAGAACTATGCAATCCTATGTTCAAACATGTTGTAAGCAAACTTTGAATGGTAGATTTATACCATTCAGTTTGAAGGGTACTATTAAACGATCATGGAATCCACAAGTCAATCAATTTTGATGAGGATTTTTGAGCACACAGATTAAATATTTTAACTATCAGATTGATTCTCTTAGGGCTCTTAAATTATATTTGATTTGCCACTTTCTATTTTAACCAGCAGTCCCTCTTGAAGATTTTTTTTTGATAAATAACTTTAATTTTTTTCCATTAAGTTTTTTTTGGAGAAGTCTAAATATACTTTCACATTTTATAAAGAATCAATCAACAATTTTTTTCTACTGTCCTGCTTTTCTATCATCAATGTCATATTTGTTTTCAGCAGAACAGTTTATGAACATGATTATTTTGAATTGTCTTCATTAGACTGGTCGATTCCAGTTATCTGGAACAAAAGCATTGATCAAAACTCTTAACATTTCTTCAATTTGAAGGTATGCAGATAATCCAGCTCTTTTGGGTATTGAGCTATTGAATGAACCTTCTGCAGCTGCAGTTCCAATAGATATTCTTGTATCTTATTACAAAAGTGGTTACCAAATTGTTCGGAACTATTCTTCAACAGCATATGTTATAGTTTGTCAGAGGATAGGCAATGTAGACCCCATGGAGCTATATGAAGCAAACATTGGGGATGCAAATGTTGTGGTAGATGTACACTACTATAACCTATTTGATGCTTATTTTGTTGATCTAAATCCATTACAAAATATGCAATTCATTTACAACAGCAGGGTGCCACAGTTGCAGGCACTAAACAACGCAAATGGACCTCTCGTCTTTATCGGTATGGTGTTTTATTATGGTTTTCCATATTTAACATAGTCATTTTTACTAACCAATCATTTACTTGTGCTTTTACTAATTCTACATTAAAGCTTCGTTTGGGACGACTTTTTTACTGCTTTTTGAAGTAGATTTTTAGTACAAAATTTAAAATTTTTATACTAAAAAGTTGCTTAAAAAGTAGTAATAAAGCCGTCCCAAACGAAGCCTAAGTTTGAGAAATTTTCTACATCCTCACAATGAAAACAAAAAGAAAAATGGAGATTGTATATTGTTCAGGTGAGTGGGTGAATGAGTGGAATGTGACAAATGCTTCTCGAAGGGAGTATCAAATATTTGGAAGCACTCAGTTAGAAGTTTATGACACTGCTTCTTTTGGTTGGACATATTGGACACTCAGAAGTGAAGAAAAACATTGGGACTTCGAGTGGAGCATTAAGAACAAATACCTTGTGCTTAGTATGTGTGCATTTTTTTTCCATTTCCTTATATTTCTATCCATATTCATTGCACTTATCTTGTTGAGCTTTCATAAGAAATATTCACACAAGAGATTTGATATATCATCTATTTATGGTGTCATTTTTATCTTTACTTTGAGACTTCGGTTTCATTTGGGATGACTTTTTTACTGCTTTTTAAATAAGCTTTTTAGTACAAAAATTTTAATTTTTATACTAAAAAGCTGTTTTTAGAAGTAGGAAAAAAGCAGTCTCAAACGAAGCCTTCATTTGGAACTGTTTTTTTTATGATTTCTTAAACCAATTTTTAAGTAAAAAATAAAAAAAATTCTACTAAAAAGCTGCTTTAAGAAACATTCAGAAACCGTTCGAAACAATGCCTGAATGTAATAAATATTTAGGTATCATTAACAAATTACAACTATCATAACTTAAAAACATACATTCTATTTCTTTGGTAGATGAATCTTCATCATTTTTTACTCCATTCAGGCTAATATACTTGAAATAAGTAGGTTTCCATTCCCTATGCTGTTCATTTTATTAGTTTTTTTCCTCTGTTATGCGTCTGCATTTCTCTCTTCTCTCCATCATGAAAAGTTATTTTTATTCAAGTTTGATCAGCTTTTGAAAACGCCGCTGCAGATAATTCTTGGAAGAATGGCCTTAGCAGCTGTACCACGCTTGCTGTGACCGTTTGGGCAATTATTTTGGCGTTCTATGGATCTTTGTTGCTCTAAACCACACGACGCAAGGAGTTCATAAGAACCCAGCAGCAAATTACAGTGAACATCGATTCTTTCTTATTATTCTTTTGCTATTCATTCATGGCTGTTGACCTGAATAAATTTTCATATTAAAAATAGAATATTGAATACTTCTTGTAATTTTATTTTCATAAATGAAAGTTATTTATGTCATATTGTTTGGCTCTATCTACGCTGGAATTGGTAAGGGCATTGGCGCCCAGATTTGCTGTAAAATGTGGACAAAAAATTTAAGAGAGAATAAGTCGGTCAACTGGTAGGAGACTAACGCAAGTGGTCGCCTCTTATATTGTGAGAAAAGTCATAAGGGGAGACTTTAAAATTTTGATAATTTAATATTTAGAAGGAGAAATTATCTTCTACTAAAGATAATAATAATGTTGGGTCGTTAAGATATGATTAGATAATAATAATAATAATAATTAATCTCATGAAAAAAAAACAATACCATGAAACATTACAAGAAAAATAGCATATACCGGCGATCATTTCTAGTGTAAAAAAGGATCAAAATTTGTCGAAAATTAGTATTTCCTGTAGATTTTTGATGAAATTTTTTCAAATGGTAAACACGCGTGGGAGAAGTCCTAATGATGTTAAAAAATGTGCTGGAAATTTTTCTAGGGGATTTCCGATTCAAAATTCATCGGGAAAATATTTCCGGCAGATTATTTTTGTGCCATAAAATTAAAAAATGTCTTTTTGATAGTGGCCCGCCAAAGTCAACTTGAGCAGCCTCGCCCCAACCAGCCAACTTGCTACTACGCCCCACCTCAGCCCAGCCCAGCCCGGCCGCAAGACTAATCCAAGTGGTCGCCTCTCATTAGCATCTATATATTGTGGGAAAAGTCAAAAGGGGAGACTTTAAAATCTTCTACTAAAGATAATAATAATGTTGGGTCTTTTAATTGACTGAATTATTAGATAATAATCAAGAAAAAAACAATACATGAAACAAATTCAAGAAAAATGATATTTTTCGACGATCATTTCTTTTGTAAAAAAGGATCAAAATTCATCGGAAAATAGTATTTCCAGTGGATTTTTGGTGAAATTTTTCGAACGATAACACGCGTGGGAGAAGTCCTGCTGTTAAAAAATATGCCGGAAATTTTAGCGGATTATTTTTATGCCAAAAAATTAAAGAAAGTCGTAAGACAGTGGCCCGCCTAAGTCAACTTGAGCAGCCTCATCACTACCAGCCAACTAGCTACCACGCCCCACCTCAGCCCAGCCCAGCCCGCCCGCCCGCAAGATCCCAAGCACGGCAGCTCGCTTGCGAATAAGCTTATATGTCAGGGCTTACCACGCCCCACCTCAACCCAGCCCAGCCTGCCCGCCCGCAAGACCCCAAGCACGACAGCTCGCTTGCGAATAAGCTTATATGTCAGGGCTTAGGCATGCCAAAAAATTAAAGAAAGTCCTAAGACAGTGGCCCGCCTAAGTCAACTTAAGCAGCCTCACCACAACCAGCCAACTAGCTACCACGCCCCAGCCCAGCCCAGCCCACCCGCCCGCAAGACCCCAATACTACAGAAAATCACTAATTTCCGGCGGAATTTTCCGGCGGCTTCCCGGCGCATTTCCGATGGTTTTTTCCCAAGGAATTTTCCGGCAGAATTTCCGACGGCTTTTGAAAATTTGATGAAAATGAATAAATTTTTTACTATTTAAATGATTTAATAAAAAAAAAATATTAAAACTTATATTAACAATTTAATTAATTTTCATTTTAAAATTAATTAGTTAGTTATTTTTTTATTTTATATTAAATATTATTTTTTATTTTAAATTAAATAGTTTCATTTTTATTAAATAATTAAAAAAGTAATTGATTTTTTGTCTGAATAATTAATTGTAAAAGTAAATCTATTTGTTATTCAATAATTGTAAAAGTAAAACTATTTGTTAAAAATATTTAATTTAATTTAATAATGAATTATTGAATTAGTTAATTTATTTTTAAAATATTCATTTAATTAATTTAAATTTTGCAATAGATTATTAAATTATTTAACTTAATTTAACTAAATAAATAATTATAAAATTCATTTTTGTTATTTTTGAGAATTTTTTTAATTTCCATCTGAAATCCGCTGGAAATTATGTTAGAAATAAATCCATCAGAAAGCCAGTCAATTCTCCAGAAATCCGTCGGAATTTTACCGGAAATATTCCACCGAAAATCGGTCAAAAAATTCGTTGGAATTTTTGGAGAATTTAGCTTTGCTGAAAATTCCGTTGGAAATAAGCTGTTTTCATGTAATGAAATACATTTATTAAAGCTTGTATGAGGTGGGATGACTAATAAATTAGGTTTTATTTGAGACAATTTATTAATTGTTTTATAAAGATATTTTTTAGTATAAAAGTTTTTTTAACTTAAAAATTTTTAACTTGAATGTTACTATATAAAACAACAAGAAAATTATTACAAACGAAGCCTTAATTTAAACATCAAAGTTGGGGGTGTAAATGCGTTGAATTTGAGCGACTTCAAGAATTATTTAGCTTGATTTTTTAAGCTATTCTTTTTTGTTTTTTTCCGGTATTTGGCTTTTCTTAAGTGATTGAATTGACTATGAGATGTTCATAAAAGTAAAATCAAAACATATATAAAAGAATATATATATATATATATATATATATATATATATATATATATATATATATATATATATATATATATATATATATATATATATATATAAAGTTACATAAATCCACTTCCCTCCACAATTAGAGAAGTTGCAATTACAAAATTAGTAGCACTTGCTTTGTCTCCTATAATTATGGCAAAGATTATGGGAGACGCAATAGAGCGAGGATGATTGTCAAATAATGATAATTAGGCTATGCTGGTTGGATGATTATGCTCCATCAGATGATAATGGTCAGATGAAGACAATCAAATGATGTTGATTGAATAATGATGGTCAGACAATGATAGTTGGATGATAATGGTTAGATGCTGATGATTAAATACTAACAGCCAAATGATAGAGAATGAACTATGATAATCTAGTGGTGGTCTAATGATGATAGTGATTCAAGAACATGGCTAAGTGGTGATCAACAATTTCAAATGCCGAGGAGATCGAGATTTATAATTCCTCATAACTTATTTTAAGCATTCTCCAATCTCAAATCTAGGTCAATTTTATATGGAGAGTATGACTCTATTTAAATTACTTCCAGTTCGTGCATTTATATAAAGTAAACCAAAACTTCATAGCACTCTATTAGATTTCTCATATCGAATTATTTGATTATAAATGATTTACTTAGTATTAAGTGCCTTAATGACCTCAAAATGAATTGATCTTGGGCATTTTGGATTCATTTCGTCAAGGCACTCAATTTTATTATAAGCATGCAAAATTTAGATATTGTCTAATCCTTTAATTAATGATTCAAAGTTTCTCTTGCCCACCTAGTGAGGCGGGCGGCTTATGGGAGAGCAGTTGGTGGCGCATTGTTGATGGGAGAAGGCGGTGGGGGAGGATGCATGAGGGCAGCTGGCGACAGTGCATGCTATTGTCAGACAGAAGTCGACATGGTGGTGAACGACGAGGTTTTGATTGTAAAAATTGGAAGGAGCTATGACACTTAAGCTTCCTTTGTGATGACTTTCTTATTGCTTCTTAAAATAATTTTTTGATAAAAAAAATTTAAACTAAAAAGCACTATTTTAGAAAGCAATAAGAAAGTTGTCCCAAATGAACCTAAGACAAACGAAGCCTTAGGTTTGTTTGGGACAATTTTCTTACGGTTTTCTAAATTAAATTTTTATTATAAAAATTACTTAAATTAAATTTTTTAACTAAAAAACTATTTTAGAAAATAGTAAGTAAGAGTTTAATGCTTTGGTTTTAAGACTGCAACCATAATTTATGTTTAGCACTATTTTTTATTTCATAAAAAAAAATCAAAAAATTTGTTTTCTATTGTTCTTTATTTATAATCGCTTTACAAAACATTAAGAAAATTGTCTTAAATTAAAACCTCAAATAAATAACCGAGTGCAAAAGATAAATATAAGATGAATGTAGAAGCTACTATTCATAAATAATAAATTAAAAAAGTTTTTTAGTTTAAAGATAATTATGGAACTGTTTGGAATGGCTATAGCGTTTTATAAAGTTGGTTATGAAGTTATTTTTGGAAAAAAAAATCTTAAAAATAGCGCATAATCAGCTTCTTAGTAATTTTTTTTTCCAAAAAGCAACAAAAAATAATAGTTAAACATGTTACTTTTTGAAAAGCAAAGCAAAAAAAAAAAAAAAAAAAGTTCTAAATAGGGGTGTCAATATTTGACACGACACGAAAATCCGACCCCGAAAATCCGGGTTGGACCCGACCCGATTTCAAAACGGGTCGGATTTAAGTTCCAGAAATTGACCCGTTTGAAAAACGGGTCGGGTTTGGGTTGACCCGACGGGTTTCCGGGTCAACCCTCGAACCCGTTTAATTTAAAAAATTTCGAATCCCGCCTGCTGCCCGCTGCCCCGCGTTGCTGCCCCCGCTCGCCGTCCGCCCGCCGCCGTTCTGGCGCCGGCAGAACCCAAAACCGGGTCGGGTCGAGTCAACCTGGCAACCCGTCGGGTCGGGTCCGAGTTCGGATTTCCGACCCGTTTGTCTACCAGTGCCGGGTTAGGGTCGACCCGTTTGAACCCGGGTCAGTTCCGGATTCGACCCGAACCTGACCCGTGACCCGAAATTGACACCCCTAGTTCTAAATATCTCCTAAGAGTTTGATGGACGATGGTAAGCTACTAACCCTGAAAAAAAGAAAAAATCATCCATAGCGCTCATTAGCATCTATATTTATGAAGCATATCACTTCATATCAGGGGCGGAACCCCTCTATGGGTATGGGGGGCAATTGCCCACCCTCAAAAAAAAAAAAAAAAAAAAAATGCTCTTATTTAGATTTTTTTAGTATTTATTACAAGGGCTTTAAGCAAATTGCCCCCCCCCCCCCCCCCCCCCCCCCCTATAAAAATGTTAAATATTGTGGTCTTTAGGCAATTGCCCCCAATATAATTAAATTTATTGTATAGATGTATTATTGTTAGGGAATGATGAACCAAATACAAAGAGAAATAGTAAATCAAAATTTGTTCCGGGGGCACTACCCCCGGAAACCCCCGTAGGGGTGCTGCCCCTTGACCCTGCGACCTGACCGGGCAGGTCGAACCCCGGCAGGGGGAGCTGCCCCTTGGACCCCCGACATATATGTGAACAATTAGTTATATGTTTGCCCCCCTTGAAAATTATGGCTAGCTCCGCCCCTGCTTCGTATTTATGTCCTTTGAGTGGAAATTAAGAATAATCCATTTATGAAATAGGTATACTTTCATTTCTCTCCCTATATATATCTCTTCTTATCAGCAACAGATCTCATCCTCATTAGTTTTCTTTCTTGATTTCATCTCTTTCTTATCATGGCCACTTCTTGTAATCCATTGATCTGTAAGTACTCCAACGTTAAAGAACTCACTGATTTAGCCTCTTTGCCTTCGCTATTTATCACTCGCAATCCGACCGCTAAAGCTGCTGAGATCATCATCAAAAAAGAGATTCCAATCATCGACTTCTCCTGCTTACTAAGCCAGAATTCTGACCAAAGATCAAGAATTATTACAGATATTGGCAAGGCATGTAAGGAGTGGGGATGCTTCACAGTAAGTGATCCAGCTTGCCACAGTCAACTCCCTTAGCCAATATACATAAAATTTTGTGGCCTCGCCATATAATCTTTTTGGGGAAAAATTAAGTCAAACAGGAAAATCGTCAATTACGTGCGGTCAAAGAATCGCCGGAATTATCGGTGGTTAAACCGGCCGTGTGACCGCCGGTTTTAACCACCGGAAAGTGCCGCCGGTAATTGACGATTTTCTTATAGTGCTCCACCGAGCTTAGCTGGGTTGGTGGGAGAGCATGGGATTCTCCATGTTCGATTTCCCTCTCATGCAGCCCGACCCCTTATGTGGGGAGAAAATAACTACGGGTCTTGCACCTGTGGGGTTGATTGCTGACCAGGCTCGCCAAGGGATTAGTTATGCCGCCAAGCGCCTCTTGGAGGTGGCTGCGGAGTAGTACACCGGTTTCCAAAAAAAAAAAAAAAACTAAGACAAAATATTCCAATCAAATTTTTATTAGGATGAGTTTTATGTTCACGAAAATTTTATAAAGTCTAAAATCAAGCCTACTTAATGCAGATAATTAATCATGGCATGCTAGAGAACCTGCAAACGGCCATGATGGATGCATTTGATGAGTTTTTTGATCTAACGATAGAGGAGAAACAACATTATATGGGACAAGAGTTATTTGAGCCCATTAGATATGGAACGAGCTTTAACGAAGCTGCTGTGGGTGTTCGATATTGGAGGGATTACTTAAGGATCATCGCTCATCCGGTGTTCAGCTATCCAGCCAAACCTCTCAATTTCAGGTTTTTTTCTCTTCTAATCTTCTGTTAAGTTTTTTTATTGAGGTTTTGTTTGAGGAGAAATTATTCTGTGCGGAGGCCGGACGCAGTACTACGTCCGAAGGCGAAACAGGTGCCACCATGTCAGTGGTATCGAGCCATGGTACCGAACAATATCGAGCCAGTACCGAGCGAAGGATTGATGTGACGCATTCTGGTTGGTCTCTGGACGGCGTTCGCCACCCGCACAGAATAATTTTTCTTGTTTATGTATGTAACTCTGATGCCGGCCTAGAACAGATTTGATTCAAAAGACTCATATTAATCCATGTGATGCTTCTTTTGATATATTTTTGGACGTTTGAAAGAGATAATATCAATTAACATTCTTTGGTTTATAAATAAATATTGAAAAAAAAAAAAACAGAAAGATATCTGAAGAATATACAAGAAACATGAGGGAGATCTCTATAGAGCTCTTAAGAGCAATAAGTGAAAGCCTTGGACTACCAGAAGCCATCATGGAGGAAGCTCTTCAATTAAAATCATGCATTCAACTTCTCATTAGCAATCTCTATCCTCCATGCCCTCAACCAGAGCTGGCTTTAGGTTTGCCACCTCATTCTGATTCCTCCATTCTCACCATAGTAATGCAAAGCAACACAAAGGCCTGCCTTCAAGTGCAGCACGATTGCAAATGGGTTCCAGTTGAAGCCATCCCGAACTCATTCTTTGTCATCCTCGGAGATATCATGGAGGTACAATATTTCACTTGATAATTATTCATATTTCATTTATATAAATTTTTAGGTAATTTATCGATCTCCGTCTATTTTTTAGTCTTTATTATAAAGATTTTTAGGCAATTGCTCCCCTAAAGGTTTTAAAATATTATAATCTTTAGGCAATTGCCGCCTATCATAATTAAACACATTGTATAAAGATGTTATTGTTAGAGAACATTGAACAAAATAAAAAGAAAAATAATAAAGAGAATTCATTATTTTATTTATTAATTTGAATTCTAAAAATAACCTTACAACCAAAATTTTGTTCTTATGGTGCTGCCCCGGAAACCTTCGCAAGGGCGCTGACCTCTTGGACCCCTGACATATCTACAAAGCGTACGACGATCAAGGATACGAAAAAATAGGGGTTGAGCCAAATTTAAGGCATCTTTAACATACATTTTATAGAAATTGAATGATTAATCATCTTTAGCAATCATTTTCTTTTTGTCTCTATTATTTGGATTCTATTGATTCATTTTTTTGTATCGAAAGGTCGAGTCAAATTCGAGGCAACACCAACACTTATAATTTTGCACCCCCTTGCTGAAAATTAAGGCTGGATCAGCCTCTGTGACTAATAATATTTCTAAATATTTTTACCTAACATTTAATTAATATAAATGTATTGCTAAGAACTTTATTCAGATATTACTCTAAATTTATGGATGCTTATAGTAGTAATATATCAGTGAATTAATTTAATCATACCATTTATGCAATTAATCTTTTTTAGATTAAATATAATTATAACAAACATAGGAATTTTTCCTCAATGTTTTATATTTTTTCCAAAAATATTTATAAAAAATAAATTTAATTAAAAATGTCTCACTTTAATCATAATAATTATGACAAAAATATGACTACATAAATTAATATATAATGTAATTTGTAACTTTCTATCTCTTACCTCTGATAATTTGCCTCATGAATCCTGCAAACAGATAGCTAGCAATGGGACATATAAGAGTCTTTTACATAGAGTGCTGCTTAACAATGAAAGCACAAGGATGTCAATAGTTTCAACAATTGGACCGCCATTGGAAGCTTTAGTTTCTCCCTTGCCTCAGTTGGTTGACAGTATTCGAAATAGACCAGCACTATTTCGCGAAACCACGTACAAAGAATATGTTCAACTACAGAAGCAAAACCAAGAGGAGAAATCTGTTCTGAATCTCATAAAGCTGTGATTAATTTGTAATTTTCAAAATAAATTGGGTGTCTTTCAGGGTCGAATCCCGCTAGGGGGTTCTGCTCTCTTGGACCTCCGACAATTACTTATAAGTTTGTCCCTCCTAGAATTAAGGCTAGATCCGCCCGTAAAGTCTTTCATCAAGTTTAATAATATAAATGTTGCTCCTTGCTATGGTAATGATAAAAATATTTGAGTGTGGCCAACATATTATCAAGTATTACATAATCAATCGAGAAATAATGATTTTTTTTTTTGAAGTATTATCTCCACATATTGATAGTTTTAACCTACATAACTTGATGCATGTGGATCACCATGATATATTAATTAGGAGCTTAGCTAACAATCAAGCTGTTTTGAGTTCGAAGCATGCATATGTGTTGTGTGTGTGAATTTGTCTTAATTGGCATATATATATATATATATATATATATATATATATATATATATATATATATATATATATATATATATATATATATATATATATATATATATATATATATATATATATATATCACTACTAGAAATCTGAATTTTTCGCACCAGTTATTAGAAGTAGTTTTAGAACTGTTTCTAGAAATCTGTTTTAGCACCGATTTTAACCGATGCAAATAACTCCTCATTAATTTAACCCCCTGCTAAAGCCCTAATTCCCAGCGCGCTAAGGTATTTTAGTTTCAAAGATATATTTTGATTGTTTCAATTTCTTGATGAATTACAGCTTCAATTCTAGAGAAATTTGAAGTTTTAAAGTATTACTATTTTGAAAAAAAAAAAACTATATTGTTATTGCATGTATGATGATAAATAAAACATGAAGGGTCATGTCTAATTGATGGCCTTTGTCTCTATTATGATTTGTTCTACTAAAATAATCCCTGAATTCTTCAATGTTCGCAAGACTATGGAGTTTTTGTTGCTCATATGATATTAGTTGTTCTCACAATTGGTGCGTTTCTTTAGTGAAATTCTTGAAGAACATTTTGCAAGTCATAATTATAGAACTTTCATAATTTTATTAAAGTTGAATAAATTTTCTTTTGACTTTTATGGGACAAGTAATCACACCTTTTCTCTTGTCGTAATAACGGTGATGATATAATACGCCGTTAAGAAAGTGAGAATATGCTTAGGTTTTGTTTGAAATAATTTTTTTGTTGATTTCTAAAATAACTTTTTAATATAAATATTTTTTATTAAAAATTACTTTTAAAAAATAAGAAATAATAAGGCAATTGTCTATTTAGAGGTAGATGACTCTTATCCCAACTTTCAATAAATGAGGAAAGACCTTCCGATCGAACATAGCTTATTATTTCATCATTTTGCAGGAAAAAAAAAGTCCCATTTTCTAATTTACTTAATTGTTTGCAACTTTGCATGTACAAGCAATTGAGACCAGTCCTCTCGATGTTGGTGAGATTCCTGGCATTAGAGATGCAAGCGAACCAAGCGTTCGATGAGCTACTCGTTGTTCGGTTCGATTAAAGCTAGTTTGTTATCGTTTAATTAATTAAACAAACAAACTTGAACAATATCTTAAATATTAGATTCTTAAATAAACAAACTTGAACACTAATGCGTTCGGCTCATTTATGTTCGCGAACAACATCATTTGAAGCTCGTGAATAAGCTTGATATTAAGCTCGATAAGAAGCTAGATTCGTGTTTGATTTTGAACTAGTGAATAATAAGCTCGATAAAAGTAATTAATATTAGATTATAGAATAGGCAACATGTAAGCTTTATTTAAAAATATATTCATATTGATTAATGTTATTTTAATTTTACATAGACAATTGCTTTTATTATAAATGTGTTTGTTCATAGATATGCTCATGAACGTGTTTGTTTGATAGTTTAAAAAAATTCGTTAAATATGTCCGTGAACATGCTCGATGTAATCGTTTGTTAGGAAGCTCGATAAAGCTCGTTTGTTAAGTTAATGAACATCTAAAAGTATAGCTCGTTCATGCTTATTTGTTTAAAGCTCAATAAGCACTAAATGAACTGAACATGAACCGAACATGAACACTCACTAATTTAAATGAATCAAACATGAACATAAACAATAAAGCTCGAACAAACTTGAACAAGCTGATATTAAATGAACACAAACATGAACATTCACATACTCGGCTCGGCTTGGTTCGTTTGCAGCCCTACCTGGCATGCAGTATGACAAAGTACATGCGGGAAGAAGTAACTATTTTTAAAAGAACGTGGCTAAGTTATCGGGCTGCAAATAAATTGAGTGTTCGATGAGCTATTTATGACTTAGCTCTATAAGAGTTTGTTCATGTTCGTTCGTTTGATAAGATAAACGATGAACACTTTTAATAAATACTCAATAGCTGGGGTGGATCCCCTTCGACGAGCTGCTGGTTGTTCGGTTTAATTAAAGCTCGTTTGTGATCGTTTAATTAACTAAACAAACAAACTTGAACAATATCTTAAATATTAGATTCTTAAATAAACAAACTTGAACACTAATGTGTTCGGCTCATATATGTTTTAGTACAACATCATTTGAAGCTCGTGAACAAGCTCGATATTAAGCTCGATAAGAAGCTTGATTCGTGTTTGATTTTGAACTAGTGAATAAGCTCGATAAAAGTAATTAATATTATATTATAGAATAGGCAACATGTAAGCTTTATTTAAAAATATATTCATATTGATTAATGTTATTTTAATTTTACATAGACAATTGCTTTATTATAAATGTGTTTGTTCATAGATATGTTCATGAACGTGTTTGTTTGATAGTTTAAAAAAATTAGTTAAATATGTCCGTGAACATGCTCGATGTAATCGTTTGTTAGGAAGCTCGATAAAGCTCGTTTGTTAAGTTAATGAACATCTAAAAGTATAGCTCGTTTATAGCTCGTTCATGCTTATTTGTTTAAAGCTCAATAAGCACTAAATGAACTGAACATGAACCGAACATGAATACTCACTAATTTAAATGAACCAAACATGAACACAAACAATAAAGCTCGAACAAACTTGAACAAGCTGATATTAAATGAACACAAACATGAACATTCACATACTCGGCTCGACTTGGTTCGTTTGCAGCCCTACCTGGCATGCAGTATGACAAAGTACATGCGGGAAGAAGTAACTATTTTTAAATAAACGTGGCTAAGTTATCGGGCTGCAAATAAATTGAGTGTTCGATGAGCTATTTATGACTTAGCTCTATAAGAGTCTGTTCATGTTCGTTCGTTTGATAAGATAAACGATGAACACTTTTAATAAATACTCAATAGCTGGGGTGGATCCCCTTCGTGGCTTCTCTGGTAAAATCTTTTTATCATATTTACTTGCATTTGCATGTCTTCTGCTTCACTATTTTCGTCTTTGTTGAACCAACAAGGGTGCAGGCGACTAGGCGAGGTTGTCTCTGGTCGTAGTTAAAGATTATAGTCTCGGTGATTACTCTAATTGGCTACAAAAACAACTATTAAACGATGGGAACTGGGCTAGAATTCGGAGTTGTATTCGATAGCAAAGTCTGCAACAGTTTAAGCGAGAAGAACCAAATGTTTGATCAATTTGTCTTTCAAGGTCGAATCCCGTCAAGGGCGCTGCTCTCTTGAAACTCCGACAATTACTTATAAATTTGCCCCGCTTAAAATTAAGGATGGATCCGCCCCTTGTGTCTTTCCTCAAGTTTAATAATATAAATGTTGCTCCTTGCTATCGTGATGATAGAAATATTTGAGTGTAGCCAACATATTATCAAGTATTACATAATCAGTTGAGAAATAATTATTTTTTTTCTGAAGTATTATCTCCACATATTGTTAGTTTTAACCTACATGACTTGATACAGATCATATTGATTTGTTAATTGGAAGCTTTAGCTAACAATCAAACCGTCTTGAATTCGAAGCTTGAGTATATGATGTGTGTGTGAGTTTGCCTTAATTGGTATATATATATATATATATATATATATATATATATATATATTTCACTACTAGGATCTGAATTTTTTGCATTAGTTGTTAGAAGCGGTTTTAGAACCGTTTCTAAAAATCTGTTTTAGCACCGATTTTAACCGATGCAAATAACTCATCATTAATTTAACCCCCTGCTAAAGCCCTAATTCCCATAGCGCTAAGGTATTTTAGTTTCAAAGATTTTGATTGTTTCAATTTTTTGTTGAATTACAGCTTCAATTCTAGAGAAATTTGAAGTTTTAAAGTATTTCTATTTATGAAAAAAAAACTATATTGTTAATTTATGATGATAAATAAAACATGAATTGTGAGGGGTTATGTCTAATTGATGGCCTTTGTCTCTATTATGATTTGTGCTACTAAAATAATCCCTGAATTCTTCAATGTTCGCAAGACTATGGAGTTTTTGTTGCTCATATGATATTAGTTGTTCTCACAATTGTGCGTTTCTTTAGTGAAATTCTTGAAGAACATTTTGCAAGTCATAATTATAGAACTTTCATCATTTTATTAAGATTGAATAAATTTCCTTTTGACTTTTATGGGACAATTAATCGCATCTTTTCTCTTGTCGTAATAACGGTGATGATATAATACCCCGTTAAGAAAGTGAGAATATGCTTAGGTTTTGTTTGAAATAATTTTTTTGATGATTTCTAAAATAACTTTTTAATATAAAATATTTTGTATTAAAATTTACTTTTAAAAAATAATAAATAATAAGGCAATTGTCTATTTAGAGGTAGATGACTCTTATCTCAACTTTCAATAAATGAGGAAAGATCTTCCGATAGAACATAGCTCATTATTTCACCATTTTGCAGGAAAGAAAAAGGTCCCATTTTCTAATTTACTTGATTGTTTGCATGTACAAGCAATTGAGACCAGTCCTCTCGATGTTGGCGAGATTCCTGGCATTAGAGCTGCAACCGAACCAAGCATTCGACGAGCTACTCATTGTTCGGTTCGATTAAAGCTCGTTTGTGATCGTTTAATTAATTAAACAAACAAATTTGAACAATATCTTAAATACTAGATTCTTAAATAAACAAACTTGAACAATAATGCTTTCGGCTCATTTATGTTCGCTAACAACATTATTTGAAGCTCGTGAACAAGCTCGACATTGAGCTCGATAAGAAGCTTGATTCGTGTTTGATTTTGAACTAGTGAATAAGCTCGATAAAAGTAATTAATATTTGATTATAGAATATGCAACATGTAAGCTTTATTTAAAAATATATTCATATTGATTAATGTTATTTTAATTTTACGTAGACAATTGCTTTTATTATAAATGTGTTTGTTCATAGATATGTTCATGAACGTGTTTGTTTGATAGTTTAAAAAAATTCATTAAATATGTCCGCGAACATGCTCGATGTAATCATTTGTTAGGAAGCTCGATAAAGCTCGTTTGTTAAGTTAATGAACATCTAAAAGTATAGCTCGTTTATAGCTCGTTCATGCTTATTTGTTTAAAGCTCAATAAGCATTAAATGAACTGAACATGAACTGAACATGAACACTAACTAATTTAAATGAACACAAACAATAAAGCTTGAACAAACTTGAACAAACTGATATTAAATGAACACAAACATGAACATTCACATACTCGGCTCGGCTTGGTTCGTTTGCAGCCCTACCTGGCATGCAGTATGACAAAGTACATGCGGGAAGAAGTAACTATTTTTAAAAGAACGTGGCTAAGTTATCGGGTTGCAAATAAATTGAGTGTTCGATGAGCTATTTATGACTTAGCTCTATAAGAGTTTGTTCATGTTCGTTCATTTGATAAGATAAACGATGAACACTTTTAATAAATACTCAATAGCTGGGGTGGATCCCCTTCGTGGCTTCTCTGGTAAAATCTTTTTATCATATTTATTTGCATTTGCATGTCTTCTGCTTCACTATTTTCGCCTTTGTTGAACCAACAAGGGTGCAGGAGACTAGGCGAGGTTGTCTCTGGTCACAGTTAAGGATTATAGTCTCGATGATTACTCTAATTGGCTACAAAAACAACTATTAAACGATGGGAACTGGGCTATGATTCGGAGTTGTATTCGTGATAGCAAAGTCTGCAATAGTTTAAGCGAGAAGAACCAAATGTTTGATCAATTTGTTAAGGTTAACCCTACCCCCCCCCCCCAGTTATGCTAATCTTCAAACTGTCCTCATGTTCTTTCAATTTTACTGAATTATTTTAAACCCTTGATTTATTTTTAATTGATCGATGTATTTTTGGTTGCAAGTTTAAGATGTTACAACTAACAATAATTTTGTTTGGGTGAGGGGACTTATGTTCTTCGTCATCTGCTGCAGGTTTAATTTGATTGAGTCTTCCTTTTTTGTTTTACTTTGTTTTCTTTTTTATCTTTTTTTTTTTGGAAATTGTTATGATTCCTTGGTATTTTTTTTTTTCTTATCTTTTTTCTTTATTAGTTGCCTTACATATGACCAATTGTACTTTAGTCTTGTTTATTTGTGTTAAGAATATTAAGAATGTCTAACCCTTCTTATGCCAGTTTCTTGTAATTGAGAGACTCAAAAACAAGATGCTAAATCTTAAATTATTTTAGATCCTCTTGTAAGATATTTGGCTGATTTTGGTTTGATTCCAGCTTGAATTCTCCTTAAAATGGCCCACCAAACAAAGAATAAGATAGATGATGAACCAAGTTTTGTAAATGAGCTTGAATAGCTTAGTGTTTTGTTTGTTTGTATTCACGAATATTATCGTTTAAAGCTTGTGAATAAGTTCATTAAGAAGCTCAATTATAGCTCGTTAAGAAGCTCGATTAACAAGATAGAATATTATTAAATTAATTTTACTAATTTAAACATTTAATAATTTAATTTTAAATTCTCGAATGCTGCCGCTCCCGCTCTGCACTCTCGATCCGACAATCTCGCTGTCCGCTCTTGCTCTTCCATCCCGATTCGGCATCAGAAAAAAAAAATTCTTTTAGTCCCCCATTGTGAATGAAATATTGATTTTGCTATATCTAACCAAAGATATGGAGAACCCATTCTAGACTTGGAAGATGGGTCGCACATACATGCTCGTGCCTTCAAAGTGCGAACAATTATTACATCCGGTCACCGAATGTGTTCATAGATCAATAATCACGCACCACGTCGCCTAAAACTCGGTATTGCTCGGTATACATTCAGATACGTTCGGATTTGACCGGACGTAATAATTGCTCTCAAAGTGCTCGGGTGGATCGAAACCGAGCCGAGTCTGCCATTTTTAGTATTAAATTCATTTACATAGGATTAGACAATGCATTTTACCCCTTCTTTGATTTTTTTTATAAGAAATTTTATATATCTTTTGAATCACTCTCAACTTATTTATATGTGTGTGAAGAACTTTATATAAAATTAATGTTTCATTTGGAAAGACTTCTTAAAGCAGTTTTTTTAACAATTTTTTTAATTTTTATATTAAAAAACTACTTTACGAAGCACTAATAAGCCGTCCTGAACAAAACCTAAGCCTTTTTTAGGGATGACTTTTTTACTGCTTCATCAACAATTTTTTAGTACAAAAATTAAATTTTTTATATTAGAAAGTTGCTTAAAGAAGCAATAAAAAAGTCGTCCTAAATGAAGCCTAAGGCAATAAATTCTCTCTACCATCATAAAAATTTTATGACTTAACAATTAATATAATTTAATACTTCAGTTGATCTTTAATTGCAAAGGGAAAGAATCCTTAAAGGCTGTTAGTAATACCTTCTTTTTTTTTTTGTTTATATTTTTATATTAAATAAAAACATATTTGATATGTAATTAAGTATTAGTTGTTTTTGTTTTTTACATTAACATATTATTATTAAGACACTTTCACTTCTACAAGACAATCATCAAGAACAAAGATGTAGATCATATAATAGATCCTCTCAATGCAACTTATCTTAGGCTATGTTTGAGACGGCTTTTTTACTACTTCTTAAAGCGGCTTTTTAGTATAAAATTTTTATTTTTTGTACTAGAAAGCAGCTTTATAAAGCAGGAAGAAAACCGTCCCAAACGAAGCCATAGTCAGCATAGGCTTGGGTTTGAGGTCTTCTTTATGCGGCATATACGCATGAATTTATAACTAAGGTTTCGTTTGTAAAAAAAAAAAAATTATTACTTTTTAAAAGAATTTGTTAGTACAAAAATTTCTTTAACTAGAAATTTCTGTACTAAAAAATTGTTTTAGATAGCTGTACCAATCGAAGCCTAAGGCTTCGTTTGGAATGGCTCTCTTACTGCTTCCTGAAGGAGCTTTTTAGTACAAAAATTAAAATTTTTGTATTAAAAAACTGCTTTAAAAGTGCTTGAAGTCCAAATATTAAATAAAAAAATGCTTTCAAAGATAACATAAAAGAGTGCATATAAGTATCAAACAAAACCTATAAAAATAAGATGCATTCCTAATAGTTAAGAGCTCAACATGACGAAATAATGTTGTAAATCACAACGAAGGCAAAATTTCTCCAATGGGCTTAATCGATGTAGCTTAATGAATTCCCTGTGCGCAATTAGCGCGAAATGTAGCAGGCCTATTGATACTGTCAACCAGCTGTGGCAAAGATTGATGATATTTTTATTTAATCAATAGATTTGAATATTATATAAGTAAATATACAGATTTAGATATGTTGAGTGTCGGAACATTCGTGATAGTAGGGACTGGAGCGTTTAACATCCTAGTTTTGTACAAGATTCAATACACACACATACAAGAGAGAGAGGGTAAACAAATCGTAAGAGACATCAGAATTTTTAAGTGAAAATCTTAAAATGGCGAAACACCACAGGGCCTCGCCCAATTGAAAGGATTCCACTAGTGCTTGTTATTGATTAGAAATGATGTCATCTCTTGGGGGAAGGTGTTAGCATAATGTAGCAAACTTACATTATTAGAGCACACCGGATGATTGGACATGGGAGAATCCAATGGCATATTCTTAAGAGATTATTTGCCCGTTTATTTGGTTGGTAGGACTAGGGGTGTCAATATTTGACACGACACGAAAATCCGATCCGGACCCGACCCAAAAAATCCAGGTTGGACCCGACCCGGTTTCAAAACGGGTTGGGTTCGGGTTCCATAAATCGACCCGTTTGAAAAACGGGTCGGGTTCGGGTTGACCCGACGGGTTTCTAGGTCAACCCGCCAACCCGCTTTCTCGCGAGCCTGTCGCGACCCACCAACCCGCTGCCCGCTGTAGCCTGTCGCGACACCCCGCGACCCAGCTGGCCGCGACCCAGCGCGACCCCGCTGTCGCCAACCCGCGCCAGTAGGCGCGACGCCGCGACCGCGCGCGACCGGCGACCCCAGCGTGCTCCCCGCGTGACCCGCGACCTTAGCGCGACCGACGACCCCGCGTGACTCGCGACCGCGCTCGACTGACGAACCCCAGCGCGCACCCCGCGTGACTCGCGACCCAAAAGCGACCGGCGACCCCGCGTGACCGGCGACCGCGCGCTACCCCTCGCTGTCGTGACCCGCGCGACAGTTCCCGTGTCGGGTCGAGTCAACCCGGCAACCCGCCGGGTCGGGTCCGGGTTCAGTTTTCCGACCTGTTTGTCTACCCGGGTCGGGTTAGGGTCGACCCGTTTGAACCCGTGTCAGTTCCGGGTTCGACCCGAACCCGACCCGTGACCCGAAATTGACACCCCTAGGTAGGACTGTAGTTGAGAGATGAAGGTTGGTGGGGCTGTAATCCAACGATAGTGATCGGATGGACCATAATCAATCAACTGACGAAGGTAGGAGGTGTGATGGATCGTAGTTAGGCGACTGAGGTTGAAGGATCTTAGTTAGACAACGGTGGTTGGATTTTGAAAAATGAGGTCGAAGGACTGTAGACGGGCGACGGTGGTCGGATTAAACATAGTCGACGGGCGGCAGAGACTGAAAGGATCGTAGTCGAGCAAGTGAGGTCAATGGACCGTTGTCACACGACAGTGGTCTGAGAGACTGTAGTTACTCGAAGGTGATTACGGGGTCGTAGTTGGCGGAAGACAGGGGTAGGAAGGATCTTAGTCGAGTAATAGAGATTAGAATGATCGTAGTTGGACGACAAAGTTCTGTGGGATCATAGTCGAGTGGCGGAGGTTGGTGGAACCATAGTCTAACATATGTGATCGGATAGACCGTACTCAGGCAATAGTGTTCGAACGGAACGTAGTCGGACGACAAAGGTTGTAAGGATGGTAGTTAAGTAACGAATGTTGGAGGGACAGTATATGACACCTTCAAAATTGGTATACAATTCTACATATTCTAACTCAACCTGATTTGAGATAATCCAGTAGATTTCAACATTTATAACTCTTATGCATGTGTATGAGCATATTTCGTGTGCATGTGAAAGTTTGCATATATTCTAAAATAGGCCCGGGGGGTTTATCTGCATGTACTCGAAATATAAAATTTTCCATGGGGCGCCGTAATGCTGGGGTTCGTGTTGCCGCGATGCATAGTTCTCTAGAATTTTGGCAATTAATTCAATGTGTCAGTGTTGCGACTCTATGGGCTCCTAGAAGGAGCACTGTGACGCACACGATTGGATGTCGCGATGCTCGATTTGAATTTTTTATTTAAATATCATTTTCACTAAATGAAATCCATTTCATCCCAATAGTGGCAGGCAACTAGAGAGAGAGAGGAAGAATTCTAAAGAGAGAAAACTAGTTTTAAGCAATTCAAGTATGTTTTCAGTTGTCGACCCAATTATGAAAATTGTTTGGCTCGAGATATGTTGCATTTCATATGTCTCGATTTTTAAAAATAAGTAAATTTCCAAAATTATCTCATTTAATTTATAATTCCATTAATTCTCTTCCAATGTTTATTTTAAATAACTACATACTACAGATCTACTAAAACATTCAAATACTGAAAATAAACTCATCCACAAGTTTTTTTTATTTCGTCAAAATATATATACACTACAGTATATGTTTACATGTTGAAGCTATAGAACATGAATGAATAGTAACTAGCCATAAATGTATAAAAATTAAAAGATAAATACGTATAAACTTAGATATAATCATAGAATTTTGAGAGTGATATACCCCATAAATATAGAGAAGATCCAATGCAAATTTCGAGTGCTCTATCAGACGACCTATATTAATTCTCTTAATTATAGAGCATTCATTCAACATTTAAATGCCTTAATGATGTCAAAATAAAGTGATCAATGGCTCGTTTGATTAATCTCGTCGAGTCGCTCTATTTGACTATAAGCATACATATTTGGATATCATTTGGTCATCTAATTAATGCTCTAAAGCATCAAAATATGCATTTAGCCTTGATTTGAGCCATTTTTGGCTCAGATTGGACCGATTTTGTGTCGTTGAGTTTGTTTTGCTAATATATTTTGTTTGACTGTAAGTTTGCTAAGATAAGAGTTCGGATGGTCACGAATTCATTCAAATATGCCTTGAAATTCGTGACTAATAAAATATAAAATGTTTGTTATATTTATTTAAATCTCCCTATTTTGTGCTTTCTTAATCAAATTTATATTAAATATAAAATTTTTTCTTTGAATTTGTTCTAAAAGAGTTGTAATCACATTATTTAGAAATTATCTGTGATGTCATTAACAATTTTATACTTTCTAACTCTTTCACCTAATTCTAACAAAATGCAACAAGTTTTTTAGTGGAATAATATATGGTCATAATTTATTCATAGAGTTAAAAAATGCACTAAAATATTATCGGAAAAGTTTATATATATGACTTCGAATATACTTAATTTTTTAAGATAAAAAAATTAGTGGTGTAACTAAGGCTTTCTTTGGGATGGTTTTCTTGTTGCTTTTAAAGCAGCTTTCTAGTACAAAATTTTTAATTATTGAACTAAAAAACTGCTTCAAGAAGCAGCAAGAAAGCCGTTCCAAACGAAGCCTAAGGTTAGGCTTTGTTTGGGACGGCTTTTTTATTGCTTTTTAAAATAGAGTTTTAGTACAAATTTTTTTATTTTTGTACTAAATATTCGTTTTAGAAAGTAATAAAAAAGCCGTCCCAAACGAAGCCTAAGTCAAAAGCTTAATTAGCTTGATGACTCACAAGTTAGGCTTGGTGAGCTAATGAATCAATCGTGTGATAACCTCGACTCAACTCCATATGAATATAAAATACACTTATTATATATATATATATATATATATATATATATATATATATATATATATCAAATATAAAACTGTTATGATTATTTAAATTTATATTTCATTTTATTAGATCAAGTGATTTTATATTATTTATTTTCTAATTTTTCATTTTATGTACAATTTTATTACAATAATTGTTTGAATCATAATCATTTTTTCTATTTTATTATAAACAAGCTCGCTTGTGAGCCAAGCCGAATTCATATAATTAAGTTTAAGCTCAAGCTCAAACTCGATTAATTAATCAAACTCAAGCTCAAATTAAGAGTGACTTGAGCTCGGCTCGATATTGCTCTGTTACACCCCTAAACAAAATATGCAATTATTTGAGCTATCAGTAGCGAAGGAAAATAGACACCCTAAAATATCTCTTTTGCTTATTCACCGGAAATATATAATCATAAAAAATACAAGCAATTTTTAAAACGGTTAGAAATAAGAAAAATAAAATAAAATAAAATAAAACAACTAAATTGAAATGTTGCGTTGCTTAGTTTGAAAAAAAAAAAAATCTAATAGATTCAAACTCAAAGATTCATGGATAGCAGCTACGGCGGCGGGCCTTCTTGCTCCTCTGCAGTGCAGGAGCAGATCACTTGAGATGGATTTGGTGGATTAGTTGTTGGGTTTACTGATGTGTGCTATTATAGGAGGCGGTGGAGGAGATAGCGAAGCCAATGGCATTGACTCGCAGCTAATTTGGCTCAAAGAGGAGAGCAGCTGAAGTTCATAACTTGTCGAAAAAGTTTGCAGCTTTGTTTGCTGGTTTTCATGTTTCTGACTTGAATTGTTTAAATTTTTTATTAGAGCTTTAAGGGCTCATTTGGTTGGTTATAAAATACAAAGAAAGCTTTAAAAAGTCAGATTTTTTTATTTCAGTCAATTTGAGAGAAAAATTGAAATCCTCACTTTTGAGGAATTAAAAAAAAATACATAATTTTTCAAAAAATTGATTTCTAACTTAAAGAAATCATAAATCTTATATTTAATATTATAAATTATAAGTTGCTTATATCTTATATTTAATATTATATATTTTTGAATAATAATTGAAAAAAAAAATAGAACGGTTTATGCACAATAAATAGTTATCTATAAATATTCAAGTTTAATGAATGGATAAGCTGAAAATATCTATACAGCATACCTCGAGGAGAAATTATTAGGTGCGGAATACAGATGGGGAGAACCGTCCGCACACTAGTATAAAATTCAACTAGGTACCATTCGGTACCGCTGGGTACCACTAGATACTGCTTGGTATCCTGTGTGTGTGCAGACGGTGCTCCCCCGTCTGCACTCCGCACCTAATATTTTTTTCCTCGAGGAGATCTTGTTCACAAGAATTTCAGTTGCTGCTAATTTAAAATATATAAAAATATAAAGATTGTGCTAAAAATACTGAAAATTACTTGTATTTATTTGAAATGCATGCAATACAAATTCTTCAGATATTATATTAATTTCAAAATAAATTCAATAATTTCAATGTACATCCTATTAAAATTTTATAGATATCTTGATACAATTTTTTAATTCAAAAATACTCCCTTATTCATTTGGTTTTAAATTCAATAATTTAAATAATTTTAATATGATTTAGAGATTAAAGCGTCTTATAAATAAAAAAATAAATTTTATATATTAAATATGTAAATAAATAAATAATTATGTATCATTTTTATGAATAATAATAATTGACATGCTCACTCTGTGTGTGCCGTGCTTGCTGAGAGATTATTAGGTGCGGAGTGCGGACGGAAGAACCGTTTGCACACAAATATTGGGTACCTAGCGGTACCCGCACTCAGTATCGTTGGATACTGTTGGGTATCGCTAGGTTTTTGATGCTTGTGTGGACGGTACGCGCTCTGCACCTAATAATTTTTCGTGGTTTCTACATTAGCTTATTATTGGCTTATTGCACACCGAGCTCAGAGCCAATTGCCATGTCATCCCCTGCAATGATCCATACTCCACTTCCATATTCCACAGCCAAAGAACTTTCCGACTCCGGCGTCGCGGCCGCGGCTTTCCCCTTCAATTACATCTCCTGCAAACCCCCCGCCGCCGCAGCCGAGGACGATGACAACGAGGCCGCGGACGAGGCGCAGATCCCAAGCATCGATTTCTCCTTGCTTTCGAGCAGGAACCCAGATAATCGTGCACAGATTGTCCGTGAGCTTGGCCGTGCTTGCGAGGAATGGGGATTCTTCACTGTAAGTCGAACAATTATACAAATAGTAACTATTAAGGAATGGATAGCGTTTGAGATGCCATGTGGCTCTGATTAAGCTAATTTTTGTTCTTGATCGATCTAGGTTTCGAACCACGGCGTGCCAGTGGAGCTGCAAAAGGAGATGATGGACGCGTGTGCAGGGTTCTTTGATCTGACAGCGGAGGAGAAGCAGGATTATATGGGGCGGCACGTGCTGGATCCGATCCGGTTTGGGACGAGCTTCAATTCAAAGGTGGATGATGTGCAGTACTGGAGAGATTTTCTTAAGGTTTTCCAGCATCCGGTATTCCATTACCCCACGAAGCCTGCCATTTTCAGGTACATTTGTAATTTTTTATAGATTGCCTTCTGATTTTGGTGCATCTAAGTGGGTTTTTTTCACGCCAAAGTCGCCAAGGTGGAAGCTATTACAGCGTAAGCATCTTGGCAATAATTTTAAGGCCTTTACCAATCGCATATTTACCCACCGGATTAGTTGGAACCACATTCAAGTTAAAACACCCTACACAATTGGATGACCAGAAAAAAAACAAGAAAAATGAAGAAAAATATGCAGCAATTGAAAAGAGAGAGCCAGAAGCAGTAGAGGGTGAGGAAAAAGGTGTAGGAGTCGTCATTATTGAAGCATTTCCAGAAAGTTGTCATCCCAGCAAGTAAAAAAAATAGATTTTATAGGCAGGGAACTTATATAACTTATAAGTGAGATAATACCTGCTTATATAGATTACTGTTTTGTTAAGTTCACTGACAAGTAAGTTTCAGCCTATAATACAATATCACAATTTTGTACACACTGTGTACAATCCTATACATAGTGTTTACAATCCTGTTTAAACTAGGTCGGGTTCGGGTTGACCCGTTTGGACCCGTTTCAGGCCGGGTTGGACCCGAACCCGACAAGTTGACCCGTTTTGACACTTCTAATTGCACCTCTTTGAAGAGAAGTGTCGATGCATCATATGACGTCTGCTACAATAGTTTCATTCTTCCAATACTATTATTTTGAAATATTTGTTCTGTTTAAATGAATCCACTTTACCAACTTGCTCAACTATCTTCAATGCACTCCTATGAAATCCTGATCTATTCAATAGTTTATTTAGTTTATTGCAGGTTGACAAAAGCTCAAATTTGAATCCAAACGATATAATCATTTGTGCAGTTTCTCAAACTTGATCAAAATCACCCTAAATCGAACTTATTTATTTGTAATGGTTTGATTCAATTTTTCATTTTATTCAGTTTTTGTGTCCACCCCTAGTGTTCGAATGCCTAGCCCAAATTTGGCCTATTGAAAAAATTTTGGGCAGTCGATAATGTAAAAGGATTGGGTAGGTGTGGCTCATGTAGACTCAAACCCAAGCTCTACCCAAGCGAAAATTTTTGTTTCCATGGGTTCATGGGATACGGAGCAAAGCCTAGTACTCTTCTCATCCAGGCTCATCTCTTCCCTTTGCTTTGTGGTTTGCCTTTTTTTTTTTACCTTATTGATCATAGCTAACTATAATGCACATTATTATTATATAATTGACTATAACATTCATTAACATACCTGTATCATGTTATTTTTTTATTATGATCTAAGGCCTAAATTTTCAAATTTTTTATCTGATCTCATTTGTTCTCATAAACTTCACTCCAAATCAGATATTGCTTAACTTTTCATCTTTCTTCCCATGCATTTCAACAAAATAAAAAAAATTCAACACCAGAGAGGTATTGGAGGGCTATTCTAGACATATAAGACAGCTCGGTAAAGATCTTCTTAACGCAATATGGGAAAGCCTTGGGCTAGAGGAGAATGATATGCAGGAGGCCTTAAGCCTTAAGTCTTGCTTTCAAATTCTAGTGGCAAACTTTTACCCTCCATGCCCAAAGCCAGAGCTCGCATTGGGCTTGCCTGCTCACTCGGACCACGGCCTTGTCACAGTTCTCATGCAAAACGGGACAGATGGGCTTCAAGTGATGCACAATGGAAAATGGTTAGGCGTGAAGCCCCTCCCCAACTCTTTCCTTGTCAACATCGGTGATCATATGGAGGTATGCATGTCCAATTAACGATATTGGAACTATCTTTTTTATGTTACATTGTTTCCTAACTTCTCAATTGCTTCCATTGCTCGTCATTAGAAGTTTTGAAATCATCTAGCTAGCCATCACACATATAAGGTTAAAAAAAAAATAAAAACAAATTATAGGTCACAATTTTGATATCTATAATAATCTTTAAAAAGGGTTACTCAATGCTTGAAGCTAGCTCCAACAGTATTTTTTTTTTTGGATTTACGTAAATATCACTTTATTTCATGCTATTTACATATCTAACACTCAAAATTTTAATATTACATTCTTAGCACTCATAAAAAATTTTAATATCAAATATATAATTCATATATTTCATTCTTATCATCCTTACCATCCCATAAACTTTAATATTTAATTTAATACACCCATATTTGTTCTATGAGTAGTACTGTAGTAGCATTGTAATATCAAAATTTTAGGTGTTAGATATATAAATAGTAAAAAATAAAATGGTATGTATGTAAACCCCCCTTTATTTTTTTAAGCTAGCTCCAACAGTATGATGCTTGAGAAGGGATTGATGTTAACAGCCTTATATTTGTATTTCAAAAGATATTGTTTATATTATTTGTAGTCTCTGTTCTCTATCTCACAATTGAAGCAACCTGACCTAACTTTCTAATCTGATGTACCTAATCTCCATAGTCCATGCTTTCCATACTGCTTGCTTTCTTCACGCTACTTGGCTTTATATAAAATCGTCAGCTTAACAAATTAGCAAATTTAGATTTGAACTTGAAGATTTTAAGAGAAAAATCAACTAAGCTGCTGTACAACAACAACAACAACAAGCCTTTTTTCCACTATGTGGGGTCGGCTATATGAATCCTTTTTTGCCATTGTGCCATGTTAAAAGTCAAATTCTCATTTAAATCTAATAAAGAAAGATCATTTCTAATATTTTCTAACCAAGTCTTTTTAGGTTTATCTCTACCTTTCTTAACATAAGTCAAATCTAATACATCAACTTTCCTAACCTGGTTATCAGAAGGCCTCCGTAAGCTACTGTAAATTTGATTACATTTCCAATTATGACCTACTTTCATAGCGAATCAAATAATCTCTTATCATTTTTTTTTCTTCTCTTCGTTGTTGTTGTGCAGATAGTCACCAATGGAAGGTATAAGAGCGTGTTGCATAGGGCAAAGGTAAACAACAAAAGCACTAGAATTTCAGTGGTGACTGTGATTGGGCCTTCGCTGGATGCTGTTGTTGTTCCTGCGCCAATTTTGGTTGAAAGAAAGAAACATTCTGCTGCGTTTCGTGGCATCAAATATAGAGATTTCATGGAGCATCAACAAAGCAACAAGTTAATGGGTAAGTCTGTTCTTGATCTCCTTCGCTTGTAAGTGCACAGATGCTTAAGGTGTAGAGAATGGAAGTAATATATTTGAGTTAGAGAATAATCTTTCTATAATGTATGAATAAGACTTGTGTACTAATCACGCAATTATTAATGGTGATTATAACATTAAGGTTTTGTTTGAAACAGTTTTCTTAGTACAAAATTTAATTTAAGAGCAGTAAACAAGCTATCCCAACTTTAATCATAATTACAAAAGCCAAATCAAATTAAGTTGTTGAGCCAGTTAAACCATGAAGTAATCCTTAAGTCAGTTCGATCCGATTTAGAAGCCAAATTTGCAAGAATTGCCCAATAATGACTAGCAATTGAAACACTCAAATCTTAAACCTAGATGAATTAAATCAATTTGAGAAAAAATTGCTATGAATATATGGTTTTAAGAGTACTATATATATATATATATATATATATATATATATTAGTATTAGAATAAATTATATTAGTAAAATATAATCAAAATTTATTAATAATATTTTAGTTTAATTTAAAATAAATATTTGATTATATTGACAATTGATATTAAGCTATTATAAGTAGAAGTAATTTTTTTACTATGATTATTATAAAAAACTAGCTACTATATATAACTGAGCATTAGTATATTAATAGTATTTTAATCATTACAGTGAAAAAAATATCTGATTGTAATATATTGAGATCATTACTAAATTTTTTAGAATATAACAAATAATGGTATAAGTTATAATTTTTTTCATATTATATTTTACATTTTTAAAATAATAAGTATAAAAAAAATAATAAACTGCCAATATTGGCTGCAAGTTGGATAAAAAAATTGAGATTATTTGAAAAAATTCATTTAAAAAATGGACAGGTCATGGTATGCCGATTAGTTACAGAAATTGTATCATAAATAAACATCCTATATAATTTTAAATTATTAATAATAAAAAGTCCAAAATTACACACAAACAATACATAAGTATCAAAAACCTTTAAAAGCAAAACTTCAATTGAAATTTGTGAAAAACTAAAACCGAAACATCAGTAACACTATCATAACAGAGCTCAAAATTGAGACTTCGGCTTCGTTTGGGATGATTTTTTTATTGCTTTATAAAGCAACTTTCTAGTACAAAAATTAAAAATTTTGTACTAGAAAGTTGCTTTAAGAAGCAATAAAAAACTGTCCCAAATGAAGCCTTCTGCTTGGTTTGGAATTGCTTTTTTATTTCTTTTTGAAGTAATTTTTTAATACAAATTAAAATGTGCTAAAAAATTACTTTAAGTAGTAAGAAAGCCGTCCCAAACGAAACCTTCATTTAGTACAACTTTCTTACTGCTTTATGAAACAACCTTTTAGTATAAAAATTTCAAATTTAAAAAAAATATATAAAAAAAACTTACTTCATAGAGCAATAAAAAAACTGTCCTAAACAATACCTGAGTTTAAAAATGTTTACGATAACAAAATAAGACAACAAAATAAGCATAAGAAAATATTTAAAATAAAACTTAGCACTCTAAACAATTAGTCTGCGAACATGGCTCGTAAACACAACTCTCCTTGACCTATTGGTTGAGAGCTTAGGCTTCCAACTAAGAGGTCCAAGGTTCGAGTCTATGTGTATGCGTTGTGTGTGCGAGTTTGCCTTGAATGACCTAAATGTCGTCAAAAAAAAAAAAAAAACATGGCTCTTAAGCACGAGCCAAGTGATATGTTCCCCTCAAAGGAACATTCGAGAACAAAACGCACTTTGATCAGTAATAAATCAAAACCAAAATGAAATTTTATTTTTCATTGCCCGTAAGAAGCTTAAGGTTACAAGTGCAAAATGTAAAATGCTCTGCATACATTATTATGCGGATACTGAAGATGAAAATTTTATTGTTATATCTATAATGAGAGATAAATTAACCCTTCATCTTCTACTATGAACTTATAGCAGTAGTGTAACATGTGCTTTCTTTTGCCATACCATAAAGAATCATCGGTCTCTGAATTAATCACCATAGATGGCGGAGTCAACAGAGGAAATCAGACTCGGCTCGAGACACTTCTTAGCTGATTTTTGTGCTCGATTAAGATTTCGTTCGGGACAGCTTTTTTATTGCTTCTTAAAACAACTTTTTAATGTAAAAATTAAAATTTTTTATACCAGAAATCTGTTTTAAAAAGCAGTAAGAAAGTCGCCACAAACAAAGCCTAAGCTTCCATGCTGCAGATTCTTCCATCCTAGAGGTGAGATCTTTAGCTCACACTTCTGCTCAGCAACAATTGGAGCAACAAGAGAAACGCAATTCCAAGCAGGAACTGATGTCCATTTAAATAATCAACGAATTGCCGCCACCTGAAATTTCAACCAGTAGACAGCTTCTGAAAAAGCCTGTTGTTCATTTGGAAAATCTCCATTATAAATCAAAGAGAGTAAAAATTTTATAAAGCTTGGCTATTGCATCATGCCATAAGCAAAAGGTATGATCGAATTGCGAAGCAATGATCTAAACTCTAAAGAGTAAGCATTCAGACATATTCACACTGATTGAAAGCAGTATTATAACTGATTTACAGGTTGTTACCATAATTTAAGAGATAGAAAGTGTTGTTGTGGAGGAATCACCATAATATGTTGAGATCACACAGAATGTTATTAATAAAGACAATTTTTAGAATGGCTGATTATCCCGGCTTAGTTGATAAATTAATCTATCTTACAATCACATGATCAGAAATCCGCTTTGTTGTAAGAGCCGAGTCAACCACATGGAAACTCAAAAAGAAGAAAACATTTAAAAGATATTGTCCTTCAATATATCAAAAAGTTACAAGGGGTAGGAATATAGAACATTAAGAATGGGCACCTTAATATGGAAGCATTTTCTTATGTTGAATATGGTAAATCAGTTGATAGAAAATTCACATTTGGGTCATGCATATTTGTGAGATATAATTTGTCCACTTGAAATAGTTAAAAATAAACAAATATTAGCCAAATTAAACACTGAGGCAGAATATAGAGTCATGACACACTCTTCATGCAAAATGATATGAGCTAAAACCCTCGGAGATTTTAGTTTTCTAATTGGACAACTTCTGGTCATAAATTGTGAAAATTGTGCTGACATCTGCATTGCCAATAATCCTATGTATTACGAAAGAATCAAATATACTGTTTTTTGTTACTTTATTCGGGATGCTGTGTTATCAAAGAAGATCGTTAATCTTTATGTTTCCAGCTAAGAACATCTCAAAAAAATATTTACCAAAGCTTTGTATCCACCTCAATTTTTCAAACTATGTAATAAGCTAAGCTTGTTGATATATATGCTCTAAGTAGTGTTAGCAAAGCCAACGAATTTAGGAATTTTTCTTATCGATAATTAGTGGGCTATTTTTATTTTGTTGTAACTTAAAATATTATATTCAGTTGCTGCTCTGTTATGAATAAGGAGACCCTCCTACAAGCACATTTTTTTCTTCAACAATGGCTAAACACAATTAAGTATGAGCTTCGAACCAAAAAATTCTCAATTATAGTAAGAATACATCAAAAATCATTATTAAGTTAATACATTTTTGCAGATTACTTATCAGTATACTTGTATAAGATGTTAAATTGAGGCACCTTAGTGCATGCTTTTAAAAAACAGGTTTAGAATGACAACAAGATAGGTCTATAAACCCTATTGGACCGGTGAGACAAGTGTAATTTTAATGACAACTCATAAACAAGATTGATAACTTGAAGAAAAAAAAACCATATCTTAGAAAAATAACTATATAAATTACAGCTTTCTAAGTAAATGTACACTTAAAAATCAAAATTCTATTACTTAACTTACCAGTTTCCATTGGTAAATTCATAACTTTCTTGATTTGCTTCCTCCGTAGCAAATTCCTCCAGTAATTCTCTTTGGCGATCATTTACTGATCTGAAAGAAATATACAGTAAAACAGTTTAAGTTACAAGTAGACAAGGAATGTAATAATGTAATTCTGGACTAAAATCTATGAGTTTATCTGAGGAAAACCCATGATATATGAAAATATCTTGGGAAATATATCTTTCGATAAGGAAAAAAAAAATTCAACAGTATGTCCGGGTGACCAGAAACCATTAGTTTCATTAGATTTATGCTGATTGTTCATTTAGTGATAGTTTTACTTTAGCAAACCATTTTCCCAACTACTAAATACATGGTAATTTTGTCTTCAACCTTTTTCTTCCCTGAATTTTTCCCTGGACCATTAACAGTAATGCTAGCTCCCGAGCCATGGTTCTTTCCCTTTTCCACTAAGAAAGAACATGATATCTCAACCCATTTTAATACCCAATCCTTAATAGTTTTTTCTCACCATGCTTATCTCAAATGTTTCTCTGTTAGTTCTTTCTTTCAAGTTTATCCAATTTATCTAAGTTCTTATTTTCCCTGTCAAATCGAAATTACTTAAACATAACATGCGTGACTTCAGATCCTAACATCACGAGTTTATCAAAGTAAATTATCCACCAAGATAACAATTACTATTTTTTTATGAATGCTAAGCACCTTCTATGCAAAACCGAAAAGCTTGTTGCTGCTGCTGCTGCTAAGCACCTTCTATCCAAAGCTTTTTATTTTCCTAATAGTTGGGTTTTACTTCCCATATAAGTTGACTTTCTCCACAAATAAAAGAAACCATCTGCAAGCTAGCTAATGTACAGAACACACGGGGGAAAATTTTTGGCTCGCTGGCAGGTCTCCCAGTGGAGGAAATCTTGGCTTGCTACAGCTGGCAGGAAACCATGTTTAACAGGACAGCTGCACATTAACTGAGCAGTTCTGGAGAACGCACGGAGGTCGTCAAGTTAGTGTCTTCAAAGCTGGACAACACCTAGATTTCTTACTTGGCTGCTTTGGGCGTTGCAGATTTGCAAGAAAGCACTTGTTGTTATGTCTATTGTTTCTCTCATAGGGATTTTATCATCTTGTTGATGCATTTTTGTGTTGATTCATTGACAATCGAGCTGATTTGAGCCCAATTGGGTTTGATCAAGCTCGATCAATTCCACTGAGCTCGATAAATTCGATCTATCTCGATCAATTTGATCGAGCCTCATTAAAATCAAATCGGACCCAAATTAAGCCAAATTGAACCCAAATCAAACCCGTATTGAACTCAATCAAGCCTAATTGATTCAATTTAAACCCAAACCAATTTTCCAAATCAAGAAACCAAATTGACAATTAAGATTTTCTTAAATTGATCGCTACTTTCATTCCATCGTTTTACTGGATTTCCTGGGATTTAGTGTGGCTCGAGGGAGGGGACATCGCAGGTAATCAAGTCGAGGTCAGCTACTTTGTTCCGGGCATATGAAATTGAGCGAGAGAAGAGAGCTGGGGGTTTCATTCTAGCGTGTGTCCATAAAAAGACAGGGAGCTGGGAGATTTCGGTTGAGGGCCTTTCGTGCGCGCTGCCTGGGACCGATTAAGCAACATACAACCGACTAGGGACCCTCCTGCATGCTGAGAGCATGCATGCCTAGAGTCAAAGCCGAGCGAAAAAGGCGAAGAAACTTCTTCCTGCATGCAGTCCAAAGAGGACCAAGCTTATGCGAGCGAGCCTTAGAGCCCAGCAGCTTCTCATGTGTGACTGAGAGCAAAGTCAAGGACAACATGCCCCTATTTCATGTGTGTGACTTTGTAAACCGAGCATGCAGGCCCTCGTTCTCGTCTCTCTGTTGCGTGCAACCCCTCCAAACTGAGAGAGCTAGAGGCTATATTGCATGACTCGGGGCTGAGAAAGGTCTAGTTGGCTTCTTTCTTTGGCCTAGGAGAAAACGAGGCTGCTGGAGTTCATTTTTTCGTGCATTTCAGCCAAACCGAGAACTAAAGGAAAGGGGTTGATGTTGTTTTGTCTTTTCAGTTGTCCTTTTCTCCCAAACTAAGAGCTAGTTGGGACTTTGATGTAGGCAAGGGGGGGTCAAATCAAGTTGGATTCTACTTGGTGTTAGCTCATTAATTTTTGAGCTGATGGTTAGCTCATTATGAGCTGAAGTTTAGCTCATTTATTTGGTGTAGTTGGTAGCTCATTAGTATTGTGAAGCTTACTCTTCCCATTTCCCTTTGTCTTCTCGGTTTTCTCCTGGCTGTTGTTGTTCCCATGACTTCCCCTTTGTCTTCTTGGTTTTCTCCTGGCTGTTGTTGTTCCCGTGAAATGCCTGTTGGGGTTTCGCCCCCTTTTTCCTGACCCCCTCGGTTTCTGCTGGTTCCGCCCCTTGTAAGCTGGATTGGAATGAATTTGGCTGATATTTGGGATGTCTTTTCAGCTAATGTTTGGAATGTCTCTTGGCATTCTATTTCTCTCTTTTTTATTGGTTTGAAAAGAGGTGAGTGGCTGTTTGGTTTCCCCCTTTCTTCCTATATATAGGGGCTGATTTGAGGGTTGAAAAGATGATAAAAAAATTGTATTTTTGGACATGAAAACCTGAGGGGTTTTGGAAAAGCTTGCGAGCTTGTTCCACTTCTTCTTCTTCTACTTCTTGGGATGACTTGCGAGCTTCTTCTATCTTCGTCTTGGACTTCTTGCCTCCTTCTATCCGCAAGTGACCACCCCACCTGTATCCTTTTTCTCAAACGATATAATTTCAACTTTAGGAGTTTATGTCGTCAAAGTTTGTAAGCGTCGTTTGTAAGCGTCTTTTATATTATATAAGTTTGTTTTTGTCGAATTTTGTCTATTTTGAGAATTTTATGTAATTTCTTTTATCCTAGAAAGTGTATGTTTTTGCTTGCAAATATTTAGGGTTTGTCCAAATTTTTGCTTGCATCAATTTGGTATCAGAGAAAGTTGTCGAATGAGTCTTGGTGTCATGTGAGTTTTGTTTTTGAGTCATGAGTCATAGTCCATGCAATCAGTCTTCAGAAACCTCAGGCCAAGATTCAAGAGCTTGAAGAGCCTTCTTTACCTTCTCAGAAGAAATCTAAAGACAACTCATCGGGAGATGAATTCTTTCAACCGGAGGAGAATTGATGTAGGCAAGGGGGATCAAATCAAGTTGGGTTCTACTTGGTGTTAGCTCATTAATTTTTGAGCTGATGGTTAGCTCATTATGAGCTGAAGTTTAGCTCATTTATTTGGTGTAGTTGGTAGCTCATTAGTATTATGGAGCTTACTCTTCCCCTTCCCCTTTGTCTTCTCGGTTTTCTTCTGGCTGTTGGTGTTCCCGTGACTTCCCCTTTGTCTTCTTGGTTTTCTCCTGACTGTTGTTGTTCCCCTAAAAAGCCTATTGGGGTTTCGCCCCCTTTTTCTTGGCCTCCTCGGTTTATGCTGGTTCCACCCCTTGTAAGATGGATTGGAATGAATTTGGCTAATATTTGAGATGTCTTTTCAGCTGCTATTTGGAATGTCTCTTGGCCTTCTATTTTCCTCTTTTTTATTGTTTTGAAAAGAGGTGGGTGGTTGTTTGGTTTCCCCCTTTCTTCCTAAATATAGGGGCTGATTTGAGGCTTGAAAAGAAGATAAAAAAATGGTATTTTTGGACATGAAAACCTGAGGGTTTTTGGAAAAGCTTGTTCCAATTCTTCTTCTTCTACTTCTTGGGATGGCTTGCGAGCTTCTCCTATCTTCGTCTTGGACTTGCCTTTTTCTTCTATCCGCAAGTGACCACCCCACCTGTATCCTTCTTCTCAAAAGATGGAATAGCAACTTTAGGAGTTTATGTCGTCAAAGTTTCTAAGCGTCGTTTGTAAGCGTCTTTTATATTATATAAGTTTGTTTTTGTCGAATTTTGTCAATTTTGAGAATTTCATGTAATTTCTTTTATCCTAGAAAGTGTATGTTTTTGCTTGCAAAAATTTGGGGTTTGTCCAAATTTTTGCATGCATTAAAGTTGTTCTCGTTTTAGTTAACAAGAAAATTGAGAGCCCAAGTAGCGGCAAGTAACTTTGTTTTCCTCATCATCGAAGCGACGACAAAGGCAATATCCGAAGCAACCTGGACAACAACTTAATCGTCGATTTCATCGCCTTTAACTCTTTAAAAAAATGGGAAGGGGAGTCGCGAGTCTCAGACCCTTCCAAAGGCTGACGGGTATTGCGATTGACCACACCTTGGGCCTTCTTTTTTTTCTTGGGTCTTCTTCTCTCAAACATTCAACATTGAGGGAGACAAAGAAAATCAAAATTTTATTCAATCAATCATCATCCCAATACATAATATGGGACCATATATATAGTCCTCGACATGACAACATAAAAGAGACTAGAATGCCCCTTGGGCTACAATAGCAAACTACTACCCATAGGGGTAAAATCAGAAAAACTGAAATATAAAAATAAATAATACATAAAGTGCATCAAAAGTAAAGGCTCTCCATCATGGCCATCGATCTCTGATGTTTCCTATAATAAACGCGTCGAAATCTCTTGTTGATGTCCCCATCATTCTCCCTGGGTGGGAAAAAACTCGACCCTGTCGAGTGAACATCTCGGGAGCTCTTGTATAGCTCTAGCAGATATGGATCCAACCACTGCAGCTAATCCCGCTCAATCCATCTGTACTATGTTACCGGCTTTCCTTCCTAATGAACCAAGTACCTTTGGCGCCCACCATCTTTAGTGAAAATGATTTCATCGTCAAGTATAGCTTCAACCTTCTCCGCATTAGGTAAATGAGGTAAATTAGGGAGTGGAGGTAGGTTGGGAATCTCACTGGGTGGGTTCACACAAGGCTCATCATGTAATAAATTAATAAGGCTAAACTTAGGTCCCTCAAAGGTGACTAAATCTTCAATATTAAACGTAGGATTTATATTAAAACCTTTGGGAAGGTCTAGCACATAAGCATTACTGTTTATTTTCGAAATTATCTTAAAAGGCTATGCACTCCTAGCATGCAACTTTTTAATGGCTCCTTGAGGGAACCACTCCAGACGAATCCGTACCATTACAAAATCTCCAACTTCAAATTCTTTAAATCTTTTCATACGATCAACATTAAGCTTATAGTGAGTGTTGCTTTGTTAAATTCTTTTATGATTTCCTTATATAATTATTGGAGATGAGATGCGAATGTAGATGCAGACTCTGATGTTCTAATCTTAGGACACATGGTGATTAAATCTATAGGTTGTTTAGGCTTATACACATACACAATCTCAGCGGGACTTAGACCTGTGGTTCGGTTAACGAAATTGTTATAAGCAAACTCAGCTACTAGAAGTTTGGAATCACAATCTCTAACATGTTCTCCTACTAAGGTCCTTAGAAGATTACCCAGACTCCTATTAACAACTTCGGTTTGTCCACCAATTTGGGGATGAAAAGCAGTGAAAAATTGGAGTTTCGTACCCATCTTGAGTGGGTTTTCCAAAAGTAACTAGTGAACTTAACGTCTTGGTCAAAAACTATGGTATTGGGTAGTCCATGTAGTCTAACAATTTCATCGAAATATAATTTGGCAATCCGAGAAGCATCAAAGGTTTTAGAACACGGGAGGAAATGGGCCATTTTAGAAAAGCAATCAACGACCACACAGATTGAATCATATTTCCTAAGGGTCTTGGGCAGGCCTAGAACAAAATCCATACTCACATCCTGCTAAGGGCAATTAGGTACAGGGAGTGGTGTGTAGAGTCTCGTTTTTTTGTTTTCGCTGCTTAGCTAGTTGACAAATATGGCATCTACTCACCAGCTTACTAACGTCGCAGTTTAGGCTAGGCCAATAAAATCGGTGTTCTACTGAAGTGATAGTTTTAGTTTGTCCAAAATGACCAGCGAGCCCTCCAGCTTGTATTTCCCATACAAGGAACTCTCTAAGCGACGTGTTAGGTATGCAAAATTTTTGGGATTTGAAAAGGTATCCATCCTACAAAAAAAATATCGATTATTCGCTTACATCCAGTCGTAAGTAATGAGTATGTTTTCTTAAAATCAGGGCAGGCTTTATAGTTCCTTAATCCGCTCAAATCCAATCACTTCAACCCTCATTTTTTTCATGATCATTATTCGATGACTTAAGGCTTATGCAGCCTTATTTTTAAATCCTAATTTGTGTCTAATGGTGTAAGCGTACTCTTGCAGGAACTCAACCAATCTTTCATGTCAGGCATTGAGTTTCTTTTGAGAATAAATGTATCGTAATGCTTCATGATCCGAAAAGATTACAAATTCTTGCGAAAGTAGGAAGTGTCTCCAATACGTAAGAGATTGGATAATGGCATAAAACTCTTTATCATAGGTGAAGTATCGCTGTCGAATGTCATTCAACTTTTCATTAAAGTAAGCGACTGGGTGTCCCTCTTGGGATAGGACTCCACCAATGCCAAATCTAGAAGCATCACAGGTTACCTCAAAAATTTTAGAGAAATCAAGTAATTTCATAACTGGGGCCTCTATCATTTGTTTTTTATTTCCTCAAATGCCTTAGTGGCAGAAGTAGTCCAATTAAATTCTCCTTTCTTTAGGCAATTTGTTATTAGGGCCACTATAGCGTTAAAGTTCCTAATAAACCTCCGATAGAATGTGGCTAGTCCATGAAACTCCTAACATCTCTGATATTCTTTGGTTCGGGCCACTTATTAATTGCTCGCACCTTCTCAAGGTCAGCGGATATACCTTGGGAGGAAATGATAAATCTAAGAAAAATTACATGATCAGTAAGGAACGCACACTTCTTAGGATTCACATATAATTGTTCTTTCCTCAAGACTTCACAAACTTGCTTTAAATGATTGATATATTGATCCACCGAATTACTATAAATCAGTATATCATCGAAGTACACTACTACGAACTTTCCTAAGAAGGGTCTAAGGACTTGGATCATAACTCACATAAATGTTCTCGGTGCATTGCTCAGATCGAAAGGCATAATCGTCCATTCGTACAATCCATCCTTGGTTTTAAAAGTGGTTTTCCATTCGTCTCCCGGGCGGATTATAATTTGATGATAGCCACTCTTAAGGTCAATCTTAGAAAAAAAGGTCGCTCCTGTCATCATATTTAACATGTCATCTAGACATGGGATGAGAAAACAATACTTGATCGTGATTTTGTTGATAGCGCGGCTATCAACACACATTCTCTAACATCCATCCCTTTTGGGGGTCAGAAAGGTGGGGACAGCATAAGGGCTAAGGCTCTCCTTTATGAAGCCAAGTTGCAAGAGCTCATCCACTTGTTTCTTCAGCTCAGCATGTTCCTCTGCAACATTCTTAATATTACTAGCTACCTTATCCCATATAACATTCGCTTCCTCAAGTACAGACAAAATCTTAAGACCTCGAATCTTACTATAAAAAATAATTTTGTTAGTTTTTTTTAAGCCTCGATCTAATCTTAAAATAATGTTTTACAAAAATTTTCTTATTATGCTCCATCTTAAAATCCAAAATAATAAGCAATGTTGAGTACATAAACTTTCACTCTCAATAACTTTATAATCTTTGCAATATAAAAGATATGTTTTTCTTATAAGAAAATAATTCATCTGAGTTTTACTATATTCATTTTTATAAGTGATGAGATGCTCATCTCTTATCTTAAATAAAGTATTAACAATTGCAAAATCATAAGTTAGAGCAAAATCTAATATAGTATTACCACCTTTATTAGTCACTCCAAACCCATAGACATCATGAATACTTTTAAAATCCTCTACCTCTCTACCAACATGTTCATTTAAATCTCCTCCAATAAAAACTCTTTTTTCAAGAGGAATAATTTGAATTAATTCTTCTAAGTTATTCCAAAATTTTAATTTTAAACACATATTCAAATCTACTTGGGAGCATAAACACTTATAATATTAATAATCTTAACATCAACAATAATCTTCAAAGCAATAATTTTGTCTCCAATTTTATCAATTTTTATAATATTATCCTTCAAACTCTTATCTATAATCACAAACACCATGTCTAATACGACTTCTACCAGAATACCAAAGTTTAAATCCTAAACTAATAATCTCCTTAGCCTTCTGTCCGACCCATTTAATTTCTTGAATGCATAAAATATTTATCTTACTATAAATCAATTTCATTAACTTTCATGTAAGAGAACCTACATCCGAAGATCCAATCTCAATTCTGTTGACCTACACTCTACAGCCAAGAGCAAGAAGACAAAAAAAATGTATAAATTAAACCTAAACTCATTACTTGTGCTGAGATCTTCCCGTATCTCTACCGAATCCCAGCCGCCTGCTACAATAATTATGTTTTGAACGATTCGGCGCCGCTCATGCATGTCTTCTGCGATCCTTGCTCAAGACGACTTTGCCTTGTGTCGTTAAAAGGCAAGGGAACAAAGAAAAAGGTTGGGGTAATATTCTCCTCCCACATACACGAGCTCTCCGATTCTCTCTTCCTCGCGCTCAAGAGTCCCACCTCCGATCCATCTCCCTGTTCTAGGTAGCCGAGACCTCTACCCGTCGCAAGCCACGATTCCTCTGCGACCTAAATCCACACCTCCGACCTCGCTTCACTCCACCGAACTCCTTAAGCCGACCCTTCCTCCCTCCCTACCGCGAGCTTCCAAGCCCCCAACCCTTTGTTTCTTTCAGTCCAGAGAAATAAAGGAAGAGAAATAGAGAGGAGTGGGCATTCTCCACTCCTACCTTGGCTTTCGATCTCCATAGTTGAACCTTACCTGGCCGACCGAACTCATCTCCCTGTGCCGACATCAAAGCCGAAAGCCCCAATTTCACCAAGTCCAAACTCCATCTGCCTGCATTCAGACATCCTCATTTCTTCGGTCCACAAACAGAGAGAGAGAGAGAAAGAGAGAGAGAGAGAGAGCTTTCTCACCCTTAGCCGAATCCTCCAGTAGAGCTGTCGTCCCCTCTCTGCCAAGAGCTGAGAGAATTTAATCTCACCTATAGCAACCACACTCTTCTTTCTAACCCATCTCATTCTATCTCAACTCATTTTAAACCTACAATCTACCCACTTAACCCGACAACCATTCCACTAACTCAAGCCCACCCAACCTACTTAAACCAACACAAACAGAAAGCATTTCTATCAACTTATTTTATTTTATTTAGTTGATATTTTATTATTATTATTATTATTCCAAAAAAAAAGATTTCAAAAAAAGGAGAGATTTTTTTGTGTGCTTTACACCAATCCATGTGCGAAGGTAAAACTTTTTTACTCAAAACTCCTCTCGTGGATTGCAACGGACCGGCAAACCCCCTACGCGCTCACGTAGCGTAATAGATTGGGAAACCGGCGCGGCACTTGCGACGATAAAAAAACTCCTTTTGTGGTTTGTGACGAGCCGACAAACCCCCTACGCGCTCACATAGCGTAGTATGGAGGGAAACCGTCGCGGCGTTTGCTGTGAGGGGGATAAAAAAATGATATATATATATATATATATATAATAAGTACCTCCGAACAGTCACGCAGTACAGAGGGGGGAAATAAATTGTGTTCTTTTAAAATCTGTTCAGAACCTTTAATGGCGGGGATAAATAAAAAATATGCAACCACGGTGTCATTTTGACACCTACCTGAAGCGCTCACGTAGCGTCGAGGGGAAGGTTGCCTCTTGATTTTTTTCCCCTAAACAGGGGAGACACCGGTAGGCTGCCGAAATTTAGATCGAAGATCCAAGGACTTGGAACAATGTTGAATTTTATTTGGACACTAATTTGGACATCAATTGAATTAAAATTAAACTTGAATAAGTAAGCAAATGGTTTAAGCAAAACTCAAGCAAGGGAAATTTGAACTTGCACATCAAACTAGAACTCTACAAGACACCAGTGGACCTAAACAAGACTTGAGCTTGATCAAGCTCAAAGGATAAATGAGGACTTTTGAACTTATTCAATTGATCTAAATGAATATAAGCTTGGACTTGAACTCAAACTACAAGAACACGATCTTGAACATTTGAACTCAAGCAAATACTTGAGTTGGAATATAGGGAACATAGAATTTGAACATGCTGCTTGGACAATAAAAAATTTGAATCAAGCTCAACCAAGTAGAAATTGATTTGCACTTGAACCTGGATTTGAAGCTCATTTGACTTAAGTAAACCATGACCTGAAGATTATAAAATGAAGGAGCAATAATGAAACCTCATTTGAACGATGACTACAATACTGCCAATGACATATTGGAAGACTATCATTTCAATTGAAATCAATAGACTTGCAAAGTACCATTCGCTCAAAAATGATGATAATACAACATAACAACACAATGTCTCAAGGAATTGCAAAATCTATATGCAATTAGCAATCAACCAGCTCATGATACTTATCTCAATCATGTAGCTGAATAGTGTGACATAATTTCAACGATTACAAGGATCCAAATGAACATAAAGGACTGAACCCAATTTGAACTCAATCGAGCTGCAAGAAGCTTGAATTTCCAATGAAATCATAAGACTTGCCTACAAACATTTGTAGAAGACTTGTAATGAATATATGGTGTAAACTACGATACACCTAAAACTTGTTTATGACTAAAAGAGCAAGAGCAAGAGCAATGAGCATGTCAATAATAACGCAATCAATGAAAGATGCATGAGTTGTAGCGAGGATGATGTAGTGATATGTTCACAGGCAAAGCAAGGGAGATGTAGAAGAAGCGGATCCTTTATTATCAATGCAGGCTAATGTATAAATGAGCACGCAAAAGTCTACTTTCAAATGAGAAGAATAGATATTCTACAGGACCCTCGATTTATGTATAGCCAACATGAAATCTATTGTATTCATATCAATCGACCAATGAACTTGTATATTGAAGATTAGAAGCCCTAATGAACCAGATGACTTACCAACAGTTGTATACAAGGATTACAACAAATGCAAGTATCCACGAGCCACTGCAGAAGACTCGTAGTACATCCAGTCTATTATCCACAAGCAAGATGCAAAGTGATTATATCAAGTGCAAGTGTTTATAAGTTACAGTGGGAAGCTCATCATTCATACAACAAGCTATCTACAAGTATATACAAATGTTAAGCTGGAGATTCGTTAATGCACTATAATCCACTTGCATAGAGCAACAAGTAGTGCACGATAGTCTACATGTACAAAGCAGCAAACAACTCTATCCACAAGCAGTTACAACACGCCATCGGATCTGCAACACTCATGCAAGTAGACAGAAGGCGTCTACAAATATTTCAAAATAAACCTGCACATGCACTATAGTTTGTATACACATAGATACACAAGGGGTAAGTATAATTATAAACCCGCATGGGCTCCAACGAGCGTATTATTGATACACACGTAACATCTAGGGATGCTGCGCGGGTCAATAAATTCGAACCCGATCCTCTTAAGTAATAGGAATCGACAATGTTCAACAAACAACTATAAAATGCCGCCAAACACCCGCAAGGGCCCCGGCGAGCGTGTTACGGGTACACACGTGACATCTAGGAATGTTGTGCGGGTCAATAAGTGAATTCAAAATTGATAGGGTTCGAACCATAAAACAAATACTCAATTATGACAACCGATATATTTATTTTAATACATTCATATTAGGCCTGCAAGGCCTATAACAACATGAATTCACTAATAAAGGCACAAAGCCTACGAAACCCGATCTCCTATCAGCAAGTTGATAGGGTCGACAAGGTTTAGTCAATGAATGACACCACACCCCGATGATGGCCGCGTTGAACGAAAATCTCAACCGGAGGAGTTCACAAATATTTCAAATGACATCTCATATATCCAAAAATCTAAGATCATCCAAAATTCAGAATAAAAAATATTTAAAACTGAAATCTAACCATAAACCACTCAAATCAAATATTCATCCACCCTCCGCAATAGTTTGCCGGGGTGGACAAATCAAAATTTACTTCAGCTCACATAGAGCTAATGCCGAGTCGAAAATATCACTAGGATTCATCCTCAAACAATCTTCTGCCAATAAGGATGTTGTACGTGTCCTCAAACCGGCGATTTGCCGCCAAATGACACTGCAATATAAACGGTTATGACCCGGGGCCCTCTGAACTGAGTGGTTTTGCCGCCAAATGGCACAATGAAATACCGGTTATGGCCAGAACCAATACGCTCCTTAGTGGCATCAAATCCTTGAGATATGAATCAATATGATATAATCGATAGGGCATAAAACCCTCTGCTAGTTAAGGTGGATTAAAATTTATCCCCTTAGATAAATATTCAACCCAGGTCTACAAGGTTCCCTTGGACGAAGCAACCCATGGCTACCGACAATGATCCTTCTGTCAGGTTGGGTCGACTACCTCCTCTGACTAAATAGACCAAAGACCACGATGACCCGGGACGACAGAACCATGGGATCTTGATCGGGTCTATCATCCATTCCCCCACCATCCGCTTTAAGTGAAAATGGTGAAATTTCTATTTTAAATATCAAATTTTCCAAACACCCAAACTTTTCAAATTCTCAAAATTCCATACCCATGCTGCTACAATATGCCAGATAACACGTATATATGTGTATCTGATTGACGACTAGCCTTAATCGAAAGTTCTCTCTCATTATCGGGAGGGGTAATTAACTATATGGGCTTGCGCCTATAAGAAACCAGAACTCGGATCATAAAGTCCTCGTAAAATGAGGGCGAAATCTCTGGGTAGTGTCTTATCTGCAAACTCATCTGCCTTCCAAAATTTATCCCGGAACTTATTATGTTAAAACTCCCTAGCCGAAAAAAAAATGCAATTAGCGGGTGGAGGTCGAGGCCGAATTTTCGGAGCCCACAAATTCTAGTTTCATGGACTAGCTTATTTGCCTACATCAGTCCACGATGTGGGAACAATTACCTATTTAACACTTCACGCAGGCGCCGATGTAGCGGCCTTGCACACTTCTCGTTATATTCAAGCCATACAGCGCGTCGCTTTCAAGAAACGACATAACATTAACACAATATATTAAAGAATCCATGTCATGATTATTTGATAAGTTTTATGCTGGTTGTCGACTATCTAATGCAACCCTCTACTTTTCTCATCCAGGACTTGGGATCTGACCATGGTAGTGTTGCAACCAAGAATTACCGCAATTTAACAAAAAATTTGACAAGTTGAATGCATCGAATCTAACAATACTAGTGAAGCTAACAAGCCATAAAAACAGTTAAGGATGATGTGCTTACAAAGGAAAGTGCACACGGAATCTAACATACTGATCACCATGACTGGAAGACCCAATATGCTTTGGCAGACCTGATAGAACAACAATATCAAGAAAGCAATTATAAGCATCAATACATCAGAATGAGGAAGGACAAATCAAAATAAGTGTACCTCTGCCCCTCAATGCCAATAGTTGGCCTGGCTGTACTCCCTTTGGTATCTAACAAGAGAAATAATAAATAACACACATGATTTCACTAGATATATCTGCACAAAAATCAAGAAAAGAAAAAACATGCAAACTAACATGGAAGCTTCATAATGAGCTGTAAAATCACCAAGTAAAGAATATTAATCTTTTGAAAAATGAAAACATACAAAAACAAGATGGAAATTCTGAAGATAGCATATGCCCAAAAACAGTAGTACATGGATAAGAATGATCTTTGACGTGCTACTCTTGCTACTTGACATATTTTTCCTTTAATGGAGCTGGGGAACGGGTGGAGATATGGGAGCAGATGTGTGGACTTGCTATTTACCAACATGGCTAGAAGTGTTGCCCAAAAACAAGACCAACATAAATACATTCAAAACGTAATGTACCACTCAATAGGAGTGCACGGCAGAAAGATTCATAAAGCAGGCCCCAAATAGATGGGAAAATACTAATGACGGTGTGATGTTGATGATTATGAAATCAACAAAGACAAGTTCTACTACAAGTTGCACGACTTCACAGGGAAGATATGAAGGGAATCAAAGGACTTTCTTGATTACGCCTCCATCTCTATTGGCATTAGACGCTCTTCCCCTTCCAGATATAAATAGTGAAGCTTCCTGGCACGGAAAAGAGACTTCAATGGAAACATGGGAATATAAGAAAACTATATTTAACTGTATTAAATGATTCTTTGAAAGAAACAAAGAACGGTGTTGGAATCAAGCTTATACCTCAAAATGGACTATACAAAGTTCAAATAAAAGCTAATAGGTAACAGAACTCTCCCTCACGATATGTACGGATGTATATGATGTAGAACTGAAGAATTTTTTCTTGAGATAATACATTTAGGCGCCAGTTTAAAATTGCTTAATCCGTTTTTTCGTTCGTGAGGCGAGGCGTAAGCCTCAAAATCAAAAAATTGCCATAAAAATATAAATTTTGGAGGCACAAGATATGAAGTGAAATCAAAATATCCCTAATAAGATAACATGAAATATTTATCAAACTCCATCGTATTCTTTTCATTAACATATAATTCCAAAAATAAATAGAGTATCACATAAGAACTCATAAGTCATCAGCAATGTCATCACTAAGGGGGTCTTCATTTGAATCATCATTATCATGAACTACATTAAGAAAACTTATACAAAGCATGCACTCATGATTAAGCAGACTAACATTAACAACTATTACTAAAGATGATGAATACAACAATATACCAGTCCGGTCGCGGGGTCAAGGGGCAGTGCCCTTGCGGGGGTTTCCAGGGGCAGTGCCCCCGAAATAAATTTTATTGTAAGAGTGAAAGCACAATGAAATTGTATTAAAAGAGCACCAAAAGCACAGCAAAAGCGCACCAAAGAGCACCAAAAGTGCGCAACTTATTAGGTTAGCTTTTTTTTTAATTTTTAGAGGCAGACGCCTCTAAACCTTGAGGCGAGGCGCGCCTCAGTAAACTTAGGCGTACGCCTCAAATCCCAAACTCATTGTGTAGGCTTTGAGGCTTAAAGGGGCAAAATTGCGCTGAGGCGCGCCTCTTATTGCGCAATTTTAAACCATGATATACGCTGAAAGAAAAATCTATTATTTTAGAAGCAGAAAAATCCAGAAATAGTCCCCATACTACTCATGCATGGTCAATTTAGTCCTAAAGTATCACATTACCCCAATTTAGTCCCTCAAATATACAAACTTGATCCAAAAATAGTTCTTGTTATTTTGTAATATAAAATTGATCCCAATTAAGTCCCTCGACTTTGCAAAATTGATCCCAACATAGTCCCTCGACTTCACAAAATTAATCCAAATTTAGACCCAAAAGAACCATATTAGATCAATTTTATATGGTCAACAACAACAACATCAAGCCTTTATCCCACTAGGTGGGGTCGACTATATAAATCTTTTTTATCCATTGTGTCCTATTAAAAGTCAAATTCCCGTTTAAATCTAATAAAGAAAGGTCATTCCTAATATTTTCTAACCAAGTCTTTTTAGATCTGCCTCTATCTTTCTTAACATAAGTCAAATTTAATACCTCTACTTTCCTAACCGGGTCATCGGAAGGCCGCCGTTTTATGTGACCAAACCATCTAAGGCGACCCTCTCTAATCTTATCTTCTACTGAAGCTACTCCAACCTTTTCATGTATATGCTCATTTCGTATCATATTTCTAAGGGTAAAGCCACTCATCCACCTGAGCATCTTCATCTCTGCCACACTTAACTTAGTATTATGCTTCTCTTTTAATGGCTAGCATTCGACACCATAAATCATTGCAGGCCTCACCACCATCTTATAGAATTTTCCCTTAAGTTTGAGGGGTACTTTTCTATCACACAACAAGCCCAATGCATTCCTCCACTTCAACCATCCAACTTGAATTCTGCTGATAATAACCCCATCTATATCACCATCACTCTGAATAATAGATCCCATATAGCTAAAACGTGTACTCTTATTAATAACATGATCGCCCAAAGTAACAATCCTCTCACTAGGTCTATTACTACTAAAATTACACTATATATTCCATTTTAGATCTACTCAAGCGAAAACCTGTAGACTCTAAGGTTGACCTCCATAATTCAAGTTTACCTTCAACTCCCTCTCTAGTCTTATCAACAAGAAGAATATCATCAGCAAAAAGTATGCACCAAGGTACATCATCTTGCAAATGTCTAGTGAGAACATCCATGCCTAAAGCAAAAATATATGGGCTTAAGGCTGATCCTTGATGTAATCCAATTCGAAATAGGAAAATACTTGGTCAAACCACCTTGTGTTTGAACACAAGTAATAGCTCATGCATACATATCTTTAATGATTTGAATATAAGCATTATTAACTCCTTTCTTTTCAAGAACTCTCCATAGCACTTCTCTTGGAACTTTATTATATGCTTTTTCTAAATCAATAAATATTATATATAGATCCTCCTTATTTTCTCTATATTTCTCCATCAAACCTCTTAAGTCTTAATAAATGTATGGCTTCCATAGTCGACCTAACCGGCATGAATTCAAATAGATTTTGAGAAACATTAGTATCGCGTCGCAACCTATGCTCCATAACTCGCTCCCATAGTTTTAAAGTATGACACATTAACTTAATTCATCTATAATTCCACAATCTTGTGCATCACATTTATTCTTAAAAATATGAATTAATACACTCATTCTCCACTCATCTGACATCTTTTTAGTCTTCAAAACAGTATTAAAAAGTTTAGTAAGCCAAGAAATTCCTTCATCTCCTAAGCATTTTCACACCTCTATTGGAATATCATCATTCCACCCATTATTTTCTTTAAAATCTCTCTAACTTGAGTTTTACAAATACGCCGATAAAAATAGAAATCTTTATTTTCATTTGCTAAGGTCACTACAGTCAATCTTATTTTCACAATTTTCATTAAAAAGTTTAGCAAAATATCTCATCCACCTTTGTTGAATATCATCTTCTAAGAAAAGTATTTTTTAATCTTCATCCTAAATACACTTCACTTGAACTAAATCCTTACTACTATTTCTTTGTTTGGCTAACTTATACATATATCTTTCTCCCTCCTTATTATCTAATTTATTATATAAATAACTAAAAGCTAAGGTCTTTGCATCACATATTGCTTTCTTAGATTCCTTACGAGCCTCTTTATATCTTTCTCAATTATCAGAGTTTTTAAAATTAAACCAATTTTTATAACAAATCTTCTTATTTTTAATCTTTTCTTGCACATTTGGATTACACCACCAATTATTTTTACTATTAGGAGTTTTTCCCTTTGATACTCCAAGCACATCTTTTGTAATATTTTTAATATCACTAGCCACTTTTTCCCACATAATATTATCATCATCTTGCACAGACAAAATCTTAAGATCTAGAATCTTACTCTCAAAAATATTTTTGTTAATATTCTTTAAATGCCCCATCTAATCATAGAATATCATTTTACTTTATTTTTTTATTTTCTGCCCCTTTATCTTAAAGTTTAAAACTAATAATCGATGTTGGGTACATAAATTTTCACTCGGAATAACTTAATAATCTTTGCAATCTAAACGATCTAATTTTCTTATAAGAAAATAGTCAATTTTATACATCAATTTTATATGGTCAAGGGACTAAATTGAAGCAATGTTATATTCTGGGACTAAAATGGACATAGACGAATAGTCATGGACTAATTCTAAATTTAACCCATTTTAGAAGTATAGTAGTCATTCTCCTCACGCATTCATCACCATACATCACAACTTGTGATAACAGATTAAACCACTCTTCCAGTTCTAACTCTAGGTTGAAGCCAGCATAAATGATATAATGAAGGGAATCCAAGTTTGCTTTATTTTTATATTTTGCAATATCTCAAGCAAAAGTCAAGGAGAGGGTCTTTATATTTTTTGCCACTTCTTTTTCAGGATTTATTTCCCAAGTTGCTTATTCCATATATCACCTCCTCTGCTTTCTCCTTTAAAAATCCCAATCTCCATTGCGTTTCAGTATTTTTCATCTGAAAAACATCAATTTTCTTCTGATCAGCAAAGACAGATCCAGTTTATGACACTTCATGATTAATTCTCTCTGGACACTATTTAGATAGTTTGACCAGCGAAATGGTTGATCTTTAAGACGCTGCATGAAAAAATGAAGAAAAACAAAACTTAAAGTCGAGTCAAACACTCATCTTAGTGCTCAGGTGAGACAACAGAAGCCCATAGCACATTGCACCTCCCAAGCAAGTGCAACTACTAGTCTTAAAAAAAAAAAAAAAAAAACAAGTGCAACTACTAAGATGTGCCAAGGAGAACGTCTTAACTTGTTTTGAGAGATGGGTTCAAATGCTAAAGTTGAGTTAGTTTGGGATGTAAAAATAGTATCATGAGTTGGACTGAATCGTATGAAACAAGATAATCAAATGTAATCACAAGAAAAAAAGAGGAAGATGGAGAGCAACAAATCAATAAATAGAGAAAAGATAGTGAATGATGATGTTGAAAGAACACTTATTTAACATAATTTATACCGCAGGATCTTTGAACTTGAAATGCACCGGAACTTGAAGATTCAAGATTGTGTTAACATAATTTAATATCATGACTAATGCAAGTCAAGCTACTTGACTTTGACTTATTTGAAACCCTTGACTATGATACCAATATAATGTAGAGTCTATAAAGTCTTGATAGTGAAGGCAACAAGTCAATTGGTGTCTCATTGAGGTGAAGCTGGAGGGGTTACATGAAGTGAGATGTAAGGTATTTAGAGTTTTGGACAAATTAGAGGCTAAATTTTTTAGGCTTTGAAAGAGAGTTTGGCTTTGAAACAGTTTTCGTAGAAGAAAAAGGCAAGGAACTCCAAATCATAGGCTTGGGATGCTAAGAGAATTAATGGTGGAGTTATTAAGGTTTTGGATAGTTGTTGAGAACTTATGAATTTCTTAATCTTGTTACTCACAACAAAAATTGTCCTTACGTATTGGGCTTTTGCTAGGATTTCTTAGAAATTATGGGGAGTTGAGGTCTTGGGAAGATAAAGAATTGTGGGGGAATGTATAGTAGAATTTCAAAGGGATTCGAGGGGTCTTGGGGTTGAGGGAGGCAATGATTTAGAGTTGGTTGAGCCCTATATGGAGGAGGGGGAACTGCATTGGGAGACAAAACAACAACACAACAACAACAACAACATCAAGTCTTTGTCCCACTACGTGGGGTCGGCTACATGAATCTTTTTTCTCCATTGCGTCATGTTAAAAGTTAAATTCTCGTTTAAATTTAATAAAGAAAGATCATTTCTAATATTTTCTAACCAAATCTTTTTTAGATCTACCTCTACCTTTCTTAACATAAGTCAAACCAAATACCTCTACTTTCCTAACCAAGTCATCGGTAGGCTGCTATTTTATGTGACCAAACCATCTAAGGAGACCCTCTCTAATCTTATCTTCCACTGGAGCTACTCCAACGTTTTCACGTATATGCTCATTTCGTATCCTATCTCTAAGGGTAAAGCCACTCATCCACCTGAGCATCCTCATCTCTGCAACACTTAACTTAATATTATGCTTCTCTTTTAATGGCCAACATTCGGCACCATAAAGCATTGCAGGTCTCACCACCATCTTATAGAATTTTTCCTTAAGTTTGAGGGGGGCTATTCTATCACACAACAAGCCCGATGCAATCCTCCACTTCAACCATCCAACTCGAATTTTACTGATAATATCTCCATCTATTTCACCATCTCTTTGAACAATAGATTCAAGATATTTAAAATGTGTACTCTTATTAATGACTTGATCGCCCAAAATCACAATCCCCTCACTAGATCATTACTGCTAAAATTACACTCCATATATTCAGTTTTAGATCTACTCAAGAAAAAACCTTTGGACTCTAAGGTTGACCTCCATAATTCAAGTTTACCTTTAACTCCCTCTCTAGTCTTATCAACAAGAAGAATATCATCAGCAAAAAGCATACACCAACGTACATCCTCTTGCAAATGTCTAGTGAGAACATCCATGATTAAAGAAAAAAGATACGGGCTTAAGGCTGATCCTTGATGTAATCCGACTGAAATAGGAAAATACTTTGCCAAACCACCTTGTGTTTGAAGACAAGTAATAGCTCCTGCATACATATCTTTAATCATTTGAATATAAGCATTATGAACTCCTTTTTTTTCAAGAACTCTCCATAGCACTTCTCTTGGAACTTTATCATATGCTTTCTCTAAATCAATAAATATCATATGTAGATCCTCCTCATTCTCTATATATTTCTCCATCAAACCTCTCAATAAATGTATGGCTTCCAAAGTAAACCTACCCAACATTCATCCAAATTGATTTTGAGAAACATTAGTATCACGCCGCAACCTACGCACCATAAAATGAAGACAAAGGATTCATATAGCCAACCCCACGTAGTGGGATAAAGGCTTGATGTTATTATTGTTGTAGTAATTTTGGAGAGAAGAGGGGTTGTCCATGTGCTTTCTTGGGGAGTTTTGCATGATAAATTGCACAAATCTTAATGCAATGCCTTGAATTCTAACCTTACCCTAAAACCTTTGAGTTGCTGCTTTATCATATTATTATATTTTGATGTAAAAAATATTTTCTTAACATAGAGACCTAAAAGAAGAGGTGTTTATGGAATCTCCTCTAGGATTTGACAAGGATTCTGAAGGCTCTAGAGTATGTATGTAAAAGAAAGCAATATATGGCTTAAGTTTTTCCCCTAAAGCATGGTTCAAGAGATTCACAAAAGTCATATTAACAATACTTTGTTAAATGTTCTGCAAAAAATAACTTCTTGCCTTATTAGTCTATGTGGATAACATTATCATAATAAGAACCAACACAGCTAAAAATATCTCTGAAGTGTAGTCAAGTAAAAGAGTTTGAGATTAACGAACTTAGGAGACTGAAATATTTCTTGAGGGTCAAATTAGCATATTCTAACAAAGCATATTTAAGGCATTGCTGCAAGAGCATCCAATAAGATTCCAAATCCAAATAAGCTTTCTAATGCACATTATTTTGATCTTTACTGCTATCTTTCTATTTTCTTTTCTTTTCTTTTAACTTAGGTTACAGCCCGGATCGTATGCATAATTACATTAAGTTGCAATCCAAGTTAATTTCACTTCCAAGCTAATTAGCTTGGCCTGATCACACTTTAAAGTTATTTGGAGGGCTAGGATTTTGCATGAATAAAATAAAAAGCAGAACCATTGTTTAGACCCCAATAAAAATTCCTTAATCTCCTGTCCTTAGAGAATGAACTGATCTACAGATTTCAAGGCTTTTGGATCTAAAATATTATCTTTCCAACTTCAAACTATTTGTCTTTTTTGTTTAACTGCCTCTATGCTGCAAGAATGCTGTTCTACTACATAAAACATCTAAATAAAAATTGATAAACTTTAAGTGATGTCTTCACCAATATCGACCAGCACAGGTGGCAGATCACTAGAAGTTATATTAAGTATGGTCAAATAAAAACGGAGATGCTCAATATCATTTTTATGCAGACTTTGCGGTATGTTTTTTCCTCATACATGTTGAGATCATCTATTAGGTTCTTTTTATTTTTTTGACAAAGTGTGTGCGTCTATATATATAGAGAGAGAGAGAGGGAGATAGATAGATAGATATAGAGAGAGAGAGAGAGAGAGAGAGAGAGAGAGAGAGAGAGAGAGAGAGAGAGAGAGAGATCATACTTTGATTTGTGCTTTTCCAGACAATGTTGGTACTTCGGCCTTGCCACCAAGAATTGCCTGTCATGTAGTCAAGCTATATATTCTAAGAAGTATGTTTGATTTCATAACTCATAAAACTATTTTGTGAAGATGAAACAGGAATATTGAAAGCCAATTAAAGTAATCAAAAGTACAATACAGCTGTTATGAACAACAAGTCCATAACGAATCAAATAGACAAAACTTACTGTATTAGATAATTCAATAAGAATACATCAGTTTAGCACAAGAAAGTTGACAGCTCACAATAAGTATCATTTATAGATATCACAAATGTTGCATCAAAAAAACTGCAAAAGAAGCCTAATTTACATATTTTAAGTCATATATATCAAAAGACGACATTTGAAAAGGCCCATGTCATGGAGTTAATATTTTTTACCTGAATAAAAGATAAAGTTTGGAGAATCTATAATGTTCAGTCAAACCAGGTTTATTTTTATGTGGGCGTGTAATGGGGACATCAGATCATGGAAAGTATATCAGAGACGTGGTCGACGATCTACGGCCATGATCATGTATCTGTTTTAGTTGCATTTTCCGTTTTACCCTTACTTAAGGGTCTGGTCATATGTAAGCCCTAGGAACAATATTGACTTTTAGTTCTCTTTCATTGTATGAGGCTATTTATAAGCCCCTTATGTTTCTTTTCAAGGGAATGAAAGATTATTATAGAAAATTTTTGCTCGTGTTCCTTGGAGAGTTTGAGAGGGTTGAGAGAGGAGAAGCCTAGGAGAGGCCCAACGAAGTACCCAACAGTCACCCTCGGGTGAGCTCTTGGTTTTTCTCTACTATCATATTTCTTCTCCTCCTCCTCCTCTTGCCACCAGCCTACACCAACCCCACCCTTCTCCTCTTGCCACCAGCCCAAACCCACCCCTCCTCTTGCTGCCAGCACAATCCCACCCTCCTCCTTCCCCACATGACCGAGAGCCCCATAGCCCACCCCCATAGCCAACCCCTCTCTCTCTCTCTCTCTCTCTCTCTCTCTCTCTCTCTCTCTCTCTCTCTCTCTCTCTCTCTCTCTCTCTCAAATCCTTCATTAATCCTTCCAAATCTAGATAATTAATTAAGAAAACAATTATCTAATTTTCCTCCATCCTCCACCTTTAAAATATGATCCATATTTCCCCACCTCCCTCCCTAACCTAGCTAACCCTAACCCTAAACCTAACTCCACCAAAATCTGAACCTAAACTCTCCCAAGCCTCCTACCTTGGCCGGCCACCTTCCCATCCCTTCTTCTACTTGGATTCCTTGGAGAAACTTCTTTCTCTCAAGGAGAATCCTCAAGGACAGCAAAGAGCGTCTTCCACAATACTTCAACGCCACGTATCTTATGCATGACCGATCTTGAACTTGACTCCGGCTTCGTCTACAATGAACAAGGCTTCGTCGAGCCCTTCTTCGACGTCAATTCGGAGGTAGATAATTCCGTCGAGGAATACTTGGAGCGCATTATATTCACTCTTTAAGAAGCCATCGAAGAACAACTTTCCACCGTTCAGTGGAAAATCACCACCACGCCAAGACAAGGGTGAACTCTTTCCCCCTCAATTTCCTTCCTATTCTCCTTCGATTGTGGTTGTGTGTCAAGCATAAAGAATCTTGCAAAGCTCTTCGCCAAAGCTTAGTAAACATAGGGAATGAGTGATGGACTTCTATGCATCTAATCTCGTTGTTAATCTAGGGATGTTATTGGAAATCCTCTATATTTGCTTATGTTGAATTTTCTAATTGTTTTGTGATCCTAACTATTATTGTGTGACTTGGCCTAAACTTAAGCACCCCTTTCTTGTTTTCCATTTTCATTAAGTGGCTAAAATTTTAATTCTTATTGCTCTTACTTGAAGCGTACAAATTATTATATTCATCATTTCAAGCATTCATAGTTCTACGTCAGCGTGCTTTTAGGATAAATAATCCAGCTTGCAGCCAGCAATGTCATGAGAAGGTTTGCTCATTAATGAAAAGATAAAAGCAGTTTGCCTCGTGCAGGAGTTTCCAATCAATTGAAATTTAGAAAATGAGTGAGGAGAAAGATGTACACAGGCCATTAAACAAATAAGAGTGCATCCAGATCCAATAACTACTTTATAAGGTAGTTTCCTCTAACTAGAAAACTGGAAATAATTGCTAAATCAACCCAAATCTGACAGTGCAGGTTGTTTCAATGGCAAAGGACTCAACCTGCTTCTAGAATTAGAGAAAATTAACAATTTGCTTTAACTTAAACGTGCGACCCATGAGAAATATTGAAACATATAACTTTGACGCAACATAAGACAAAATCCTATAGGTTTGATGCATCCCTTAGCTAACATGGTATAATGCCTGTATGGTCTTTGCTTGAGATCAAAACACTCAATGGGTTGGATCCCTATGAAATGCGAAGAATCATAATCACTAGAATCTAGGAGACCGCACAACTTCATTAGCCTAAATGTGCCTTCAAGTTCCTACAGTAGTCATAGATGCTAATTGATCTCAGTATAGAAACAAATGCTTAATGAGAAAACACTTTTGTACTTTTGGATGCGTCACAACTACAAAGAATTATGATAAAGTGGTGTTTAAACAACCTTAACCGAAATGCATGGTAATAATGCTAAGAGCGCTTATAAAAGGGCCTTTGAGTTGAGAGTGCTTATAAAAGGGGCCTTGAAATGATGCTACGTCATAACATATCATGCAATGTTTTTTCTCCAGAACCACTCAATGTTTTCTATTTCCTTCCATTCTCCATCTACTAAAGGAAGGCATAAAAGCAATTTCAATGGGATCAGTTGCAATTGTGAGAATGTGAATAATTTTAAAACTAGAAAAGATGCTCACTGTTAGCGCATTAGACTTTCTCATAATTACACCTTCAACTTTACATCCATCTCCTCCTGCCTTAGTAATGTATGACTTATTGAGTTACAAAAATTCCACATTTTCTTGCCTTATTATTACCACTTCCACTGAACTTAAATTTGTATGACTAAGTACCACACCCTTCAACCATTTTTCAAAGTATAAACACCCTCTTTTACCTTCACCTTACATCCATCTCCTCTCGCCTTAATAATGTATGACTAAGTAAGCACCAAAAGTTCCACGTTTTTATTTCCTTACAATTACAACATCCACTGAACGCAAAAATATTTACTAAGTACCCCTGCCACAAACTGTTTTTCAAAATATAAAACACCTCCTTGCACAAGAAAAATGAATGAACATGACAATTGAAACAAGACGGACCAAAACCAAAGTCTAAATGTGATCATTGCTGTTTTGGTAATGGCAAGCTATAATTGGGCTATATGGACTACATCTTTTCCGCTTAATTGATGATTGCAGTGTTCCTCCTAGCTGTGGTTGTTTTAGATTTCATGTCATAGTTGTCATTGCTCTTGTTGGTTTTAGTGTGACTATTTGTCATAGCTGCTATGAACATCGTCAAAACTCTCATGTTCATTTTAGATGTTTGGCTATGATGCACCGACACTTCTCCTCAAAGAGGCGTGCAGTGTCCGACACCATGTCCGACACGACACTCGTCCGACACTCCTCCGACACATGTCGGACACGCCGAAAACGTGTCCGATTTAAAAAATATTAAAAACAAATTGGGCGCGCGTGTCCGACACGCGTATCTTAAATATTTTATTATTTTTTTAAATATAATTTCTTATATTTGGCGAGATTTAAACTAAATTTCTTATTTCATATCCACAACATCAAATCAACGCCTGCATTTAATACCCATTCATCGAATATTCTCATTTTCAATTCTCTTTGGCAGTGAAGGTATTTTCATCTCCTCTCTTTTTGCACAATTACAAATCTTTCTCTTGTTGAACCAGAGTTGAAAGTAGTGATATTCAATGATGATGATATTGAAGGCCAAAAACAAACCTCTAAAGCTAATCCTAGTAGTTGAGGCTTGAATGCTTGATGTTGTAGTAAGTGATTATTTGCTTATATTTTTGTGGTTGTACTAGATATTTTGTACTAAACATTTTATATTATAAGCTAGACAAGTTATCATGTCATTTATTTATTATTATTTGTCATTTTTAATATGATATTACATTAATATATATACACTATATAAAAAAATGTATTGTCGTGTCTGTGCCGTACCCGTGTCCTATATTTTCAAAAAAAGCTGTGTCCCGTGTCCGTGTCATGTCGTGTCTGTGTCAGTGTCCGTGCATCATAGATGTTTGGTTTATTCACCATATTCTATCAATAGGCTTTCTTGGCTTTGTAATTCTCAAATTTGACGATAAATTGAGTTTTGCCCAAGAAATTGTTGTCCGCCTCTCTTCCTGATACAATAATAGTTTTTTTTTCTTTTCCATCTCTTCCCCTCCTCTTCAGTGAGCTTACCTCTTCCCTTTTTTCTTCTCACCCACTTCCATAAACCTCATCCAATCTCTCAAACTCTGTATCTCATTCTCCCTCAAAAAATTCATTCTATATTTTTCCCCCTATGTCCCTAGCAATCATACACTTAAATCCATTTCCCTTTTCCATCCATTCACATGCAGCTATAAATCATCATAACTGATGAGAAGCCTACACCCTCCATTCGCATCACTAAATTCCAATCACAAAACTATTGCCACCCAATCCAAAAACATAAATTAGCAAAATCATGCATATATTGCTATTTCGCAAGGCCAGCTGAACCTTCTACTGTATCATATGTTTTCCACCAATAACATTAGATGGACTTTGAAGTAAAGCAAAGATAGGCTCCTTCAAGAACTTACAAGTGCTTCAAGGGATCACAGCACAAGTTCTCGAAATTGTGCTCATCAGCACATACCATAAGAAGGCCCTAACAAGAGGCTTAACGAATTATAGCTTTATATTTTTCCATATTCGGATTAATTGCTCCAAGGAACTGGTCAATTAATGCGGAAATCAAAGAAAATGGCTTAATAAGGCATAATAAAGAAAATTTTAATCTCTATATATGACTCAATATTTTCCTACAACCTCATGGTCAGTAAGTTTCTGAGTTCCCAAGGAAGACCAACAAGGTGTGGATTAGTTTGACACCAAGAAACTAGAGGAAAAAAAAGCAGGAAATAGTTAGATTGAAATCTTTACAAAAGAAAATTTGTCTAATCATTTGAATGACAAACCAGCCACTCCAACACAGACCATGTTTATATCAAAGCCACCTTCTACACAACCATTATAGGTTTACTCAAGGACCACCTCAATCTATGTAAGTCCAATCAACTAAATCAATCATTGTCACTGAATTTGCTGAGGTAACCATTTAGTATACAAACAAATGTACGAAAACTTCCACTAAACATCCATTACATTTGCTCTTATCATACAAAAATCTTTCTCATAGTCACCACTCCTTTACAAGCCTTCATATGATTTTTATCGCTAAAGCCATCTCTGAGGTCATAATAATGTGAACTGGAATAATGTTATGACAAAATGGAAACCCTTCAAAATGACAAAAATATAGTTTTTTGGCAGCGCCGTTATGATGTAGATGTGTCTTTATTATAAAATTTATTCTGATGGCTCGCTAAAAAGTATAAAGCTTGACTAATGATCAAAACTACTCTAAAATAGGATGTTGATTTTCTTGAAACATTTACTACAATTCCAAAAATTAGCATTGTTCAAGTTGTTTTATTATTAGCAATTAACAGGGTCTTAAAGATACAACAATTCAATATGAAGAATGTCTTCCAACAAAGTGATGTAGAGAAAGAAGCATGTATAGAGGTCTCATCACGATTTGGCTCAAATATAGAACAATATGTATGTAAACATAAAAAGGCAATGTATGGATTGAATCATTCTCCAAGAGCATAGTACGAAAGCTTCGCCAAGATAATGCTCAACATAGGATATAAACGATGTTAAGGAGACCATACATTATTTATGAAACACATAACTTCAAGGGTAGACTCTGTAATACTAGTTTAAGTCGACAACATCATCATGACAAGTAGTGACTCGGAAATAAAGAAAATGATGCTCGAAGAATTAGATGTCAAATAACTAAATAATATGCACACTTTCGACATGGAATTTTCATATTATAGCAAAAATTTATGATACACTGTTTGATTAAAACAAGTCGGGATGCAAATATGTCAAGATCCATATATAGTTTAATCATAAACTTGAACATGCTCCAAAAGGCACACAATTAAAAAAAAAAAAAAACCCCTTTCAAAGAATTGTAGGAAGACTTATCTATTTATCATACATTTAAACCTGACATAGCCACGTAGTAGAATAAAAGTTTGATGCTATTGTTGTTGTACTAAAAAATCATGCCTAAAGGCAGTTTATTTAATTTTATAATATTTGGAAGGAACCCAGGTAAAAAAATTTCATTAAAAAATAGCTAAGATGTAACACTTGAAGCGTGCAAAGATATAGATTATGCAAGTTCTACAATTAACATGTAGTTAACTTCAAGATATTGTACATTCCTGGAAAGAAACCTCATAACATGGAATCTGAATTCAGCTCTATGGCATTACAGCAACAACAACAACAACATCAAGCCTTTATCCCACTATGTGGGGTCAGCTACATGAATCTTTTTTCTCCATTGTGCCCTATTATAAGTTAAATTTTCATTTAAATCTAATAAAGAAAGATCATTTCTAATACTTTCTAACCAAGTCTTTTTAGGTCTGCCTCTACCCTTCTTAACGTAATTCAGCTCTATGGCATTGAGAATATATAAATTTCTATGATTAAAAATTATTCTGTAAGTCTTAAAGGTTGAATGAAAAGATTATATAACAACCTAGTATAATAATAAGTCAAGGATCAAAAGTACACAAACTCGTACAACATGACCTTACCAATCATATTAAAGTTGATAGATACTTTACAAATAAACAACTTTAGTGATTTGGTTGTAATCCATTCCCTAACACATATGGAGAACTTGTAAACATTCTTATCAAATAATTAGTTGGGGCAATCCTTAAAAAATTATAAAGGAAAATTGGAATGGAAAAAATTCATTCATTCATTCATTTAAGGGGGATTATGGAAACCACCCTTAAAGCTATTCCTATTCTCTACCATAAAAATAAGCCAAACTTCTGCCAGCTATCTACTCCCTATCCATACCTTCTTCACGCCAAGATATCCACCCTAGCTAACCAAGCCATCTACTGTCCACCATGGTGCCAGCCAACCCACTGCTCCTCTCTTCTCTGCTTAAGTATATTTTGCTATCTCATTAATCAATACATTCATAGATGCCACCTCACCAATTCATGTGAGTTGCTTGATTATAATTAATTGCATAGCTGATTTTTGGCACCTCACCAAATATATATATATATATATATATATATATATATATATATATATATATATATATATATATATATATATATATATATATATATATATATATATATATGTTGACCTCTAAGCATTAACCCAGCAAAAAAAAAATCAAATCAAAATACCTGTGAAACCGCTGGATCCACAAATTCCTCCGCAAATCCTGTCGTTTGACGTCGTCTGCGTCGTATGCCGAGACACTGCCGTAAATCCTCCAGAAATCCCGCAGAAATCCCGCTAATTTACTGCAAACGGCGCCGCTCCAATAAATTTCCCGTGAAATCCTGCTCAAAAGCCGCGAGCTCGCCTCGATCGAGCGCCCAAATCATCGTTAAATAGCGAGGGGGCTGCTCGACTCTTCCACGCTCGGTTCCACTCCACGACATCTCCACACACGATTCGCTCCTCTCCCGAACTCTCTCGGCTCTTACTTCCGCTCCATCTCCCTCTCTCAGTCGATCGGAAGCGACGTCACCTTGGATCGGAAACAACAGCAAGAGCTCATTGGCTTTGGAGCTTCGACGACTCCCCCTTCCAATCGGATCGGACGTTACGACGTTTCGATCGGAAGTAAGAACGGGAGCTGCTTGCTGTGGAGGTGACTTTCTCCCTCACGATCGCTTCTTCAACTCCTTGCTGTGCGACTTCATTCCTTCTCCGACTTCCCTTCCCGTCGGGGTCGAAAATTACAATATTTTGATCGGACGGAATGACGGGAGCTCGCTGCCTCCTGAGCTGTCATCCGACGTCTCTCCTCAGACGACTTTCCGTTCCGATCGGAGCGGAAGTTACATATTTTGATCGGAAGCCACAAGGGGAGCTCGCCACTGTGAAGTTAACTTCCTCCCGTTCGTGCGTTTCTCCGACCCCGTCGCTGTTGTTCAACTTGGCTCCGACGACGACTTTCCTCTCCTGTAAAATCGGAAGTTACAACATTTTTAATCGGAGGCAACAGCAGGAGATCGCTTGCTGTGAAGATAACTTCTCCCCTTTCACGCACCTCTTCGGCCAAATCCCGTAATCTGCCGAGCCGAGAGTAAGGGAGGGAGAGAGGGATTAGTTTGTTTTTATTATTCATGTATTTATTTATTATTATTATAATTCTTATTAATTATATTTAATAATTAATTAATTATTATAATAATTAATTATCTGATTATAATTAATTTATAATTTATAATTAATTATTAATTATAATTAATCGTTGATTAATTATAATTGTGATTAGTTTATTAATTATAGTTAATTGTTAATTGTTAATTAATTATAAATAATAATTGTTTAATTATTATTATTATAATTAATATAAATTATAATAAAGAATGATAACGATGAATTATATGCACGCCTTCTCCTACCTCGATCCACGAGCCGCCGCCGATCCGCGCCGACGACTGCCAAAGGTATAATTTTTGAAACTTAGTCTCTCTCTCTTACCTCGACCTGCGTGTCGAGTCGGTGGTCTGCCCATGCACGCTTTTCTCTAGCGTGGTGGGAGGGGCAACCGGCGCGACACCTACGACGAGGTAGGCGAGTGACTCCTCGATCCGTGTGCCAACCCCGACGACACTTGCAAAGGTATAAGCTCCTAAACTCTAAACTCCGAGAACCATTCCCGGCGCTTGCAACGCGGCGAACGACCAACTCATGCACGCTTTTCTCTAGCGTGGTGAGAAGGGAATTCGTTGCGATGCTTGCGACGGGACGGGTAATCAAAACCCTATTTTCGGTGTTAGCGGCGGACCGAAAAACCAACTCATGCACGCTTTTCTCTAGCGTGGTGGGAAGGGAACCCGGTGCGACGCCCACAACGAGACGGGGTAAAATATAAAATTGCTTAATTTAAACCGGTGCCCGCAACCCATGCACGCCTTTCTCTGGCGTGGTGGGGAATAAAAGAAATTACGGCCGCGGTGTCCTCTTTTGAGGGCACCTACCGTGCACGCTTTTCTCTAGCGTGGCGGGAGGCCCAGTTTTCCGTAGTTTTCCCCTAAACGGGGGAGACGCCGGAAGGCTGCCGAAATTTCGGGTAAATGCAAGATCGTACTTGAGACAATTTGGAGCTTTACTTGGACATTGATTGGAGCATCAAACGGACTTAATTCAAACTCAAACAATCTAATAAGTTCGAATGCAAATGAAACAAGAGAATGGCTCGAACTCAAGTGAACTACAGGGGACTTATGAACTCGTGCCGGTTTGAACAAAAATGAACTCGAACTCAATTGAACTCAAATACAAAGAACATTGGCTTGAGATTGTAGTTTTTGAACAACTACAAGAGGACTTGAACATGAACTTGGTTTGAACCAAGTGGGGACTTTGACATCCAATTCAAACTCAAATGTGACATGAACTACAAAAGACTTAATCAAGATGAACTTAAGTTTGAATCAAATGGTGAAATTTGTAACCACTTGAACTCAAAAGAAATTGAACTCAAAATGGAGGACTTGTGGACATTGAACTTGAACAAGACATGGACCCAAAAGTGGACTTATTTGAACTCAAGTGAATTTGAGCTTGACTTGAACTTGTAAGGTGGACAAGAACATGAGAACTTACAAGAAGAGCTACACTAATTCAAACTTGAATGTGGCATAGACCTAACTCAATTTTAAACAAATTAGTGAGACTTGAGCTAATTGTATGGGAACTTGAAGATATTGAGCTTAAACCATGCAATATCAAGTGGGTTTTGATAATGAACTATGCTAAATTGAAAATCGATGATCCATGAAAATTCAAGTCAAACTACGACACGAAGAATTTGAATGAGTGTAGAAGACTCATAATGAGTTTTGAACTCAGCATGAATGGAATTTAGACTCAAACATATACAAAAAAAAATATAACTTGAGTCTTATAGAAGGAAACTTCCTCATCTCTATCACTAAGAGCGATCCAACTCAAAGAAGATACATCAAAGAAAAAGATCAAGCTCAAATGAACTACAAGGGAGCTTGGAATTGAATGTGACATGGTGGCTCGAACATTCAATCAAATCAAATCTTAAATGGGAATGAACACTACTCATATATGAGCAAATATTGAAGTGTCCCTACAATCTACTAGAAGCCTAGATGCCTTTACAACCAGTAAATCAAATTACTAGCAAATATCTCAGTCTCCTACAAGCAAGAGATTGTTACTAAACAAAGTTCCAAACATAATTTACTTCGAACAGTCTACCTGTACGAAGCAGCAAACAACTCTATTCAGAAGCTGCTACGCTACGCCACCGGATCTGCAACACTGATACAAGCAGACAGAAGGCGTCCACAATCTATAACTCAACGCCACCGGATCTGCAACATTCGTACAAGCAGACAGAAGGCGTCCACAACTACAATGCCACGCCACCGGATCTGCAACATTCGTACAAGCAGATAGAAGGCGTCCGCAACTACAACGTCACACCACCGGATCTGCAACATTCGTACAAGCAGACAGAAGGCGTCTACAATTATTTCAAAGTACCCCTGCACGTGCACTATAAATTGTATACACATAGGTACACTAAAAGGGGTAAAAGCAATCTTAACCCGCATGGGCCCCGGCGAGCGTGTTATTGGTACATACGTGACGTCTAGGGATGCTGCGCGGGTTGACAAGTGAATTTAAATTCGAACCCGATCCTTCTATACGGATCAATAAGAGTTGACAGGGTTCGAACCATTAAGCAAATATATGGCCGTGACGACCAGAATATTTGTTTTAATAAATTCATATTAGGCCTTCAAAGCCTAAAATCAAAGGAATTCACTCTCAAGGGCATAAAGCCTACGAAACCCGATCCTCTGTCGACAGCCCGACAGAGTTGACAAGGTTCAATCCATAAAAAGAAATGACCCCCAAACACCCCGATGATGGCCGTGTTGAATGCAGATCTCAACCGGAGGGGTTCCCAAATACTTTCAATCTCCCAAATATCCATATTCCAAAGCTCCACCCAAATACCCATAAAAATCCAAAATCCAAAAGATCTCAAAATCCCAAAAATCCAAAAAAATATATTTAAAAATGAAATAAATCCATCAAAGCACTTAAAGCAAAAATCATCCGCCCTCCGCAAAAGTTTGTCGAGGCGGACAAATATGAAATATTACTTCAGCTCACAAAGAGCGAAATGCCTAGTCGAAAATATCACTAGGATCCATTCTCAAAAAGTCTGTTGCCAGTAAGGACGTGGTACGTGTCCTCTAACCGGCAGTTTCGCCGCCAAATGGCACTGCAGGTAAACGGTTATGACCCGGGGCCCTCTGAACCGAGTGGTTTTGCCGCCAAATGGCACCACAGATAGCGGTTATGGCCAGAGCCAATACGTTCCTTAATGGCGTTAAATCCTTGAGATATGAATCAATAGGATATGATCGATAGGGCACAAAGCCCTCTGTTAGCTAAGGTGGATTCAAATTTGTCCCCTTAGATAAACATTCAACCCCGGTCTACAAGGTCCCCTTGGACGAAGCAACCCATGGCTGCCGACAAGGATCCTTCTGTCAGGTTGGGTCGACTACCTCCTCTGACTAAGTAGACCAGGGACCACGATGGCCCGGGACGACGGAACCATGGGATCTTGATCGGGTCTATCATCCATTCCCCCACCATCCGCTTTAAGTGCACGATGGTGAAATTTCTATTTTAAATATCAAACTTTTCCAAACATTTTCCAAATTCCCAAATCCAAACTCAATTTCCAAATCCAATTTCTATCAATATCCAAATCTATTGCTGCTACTATATGCCAGATAACACGTATTCTATACGTATCTGATTGACGACTAGCCTTAATCGAAAGTTCTCTCTCGTAATCGGGAGGGGTAATTAACTATAGGGGCTTGCGCCTATAGGAAACCAGAACTCAGATCATAAAGTCCTCACAAAATGAGGGCGAAATCTCTGGGTAGTGTCTTATCTACAAACCCATCTGCCTTCCAAAATTTACCTCGGAACTTATTTTGTTAAAACTCCCTCGCCGAATAAGAAAAGCGGGCGGAGGCCGGGGCCGAATTTTCGGAGCCCACAATATATATATATATGGCATGTTAAAGATAATTCTAAATTTCATCATCTAAAGTTGCATATAACCTATGATGCACTGACACGCCTCTTGAAGAGAGAATGTAGTGTTGGACACGGATATGAGCCTGACACGGTTGGGACACATGTTCGATTAAAATAATTTTTAAATTTAACCCGACATGGCTTGGACTCATTTCGTACACGGCTGGGACACGTGTTGGACACGGTTGGGACACGTGTGTCCTAATTCTTTATGATAAAATTATTTTAATTATAAATATATGATATCCAATGAATTATTATGAGAGAGAACTAGAGAAGTAAATAGATGCATTCTTTGTGATATACATTAGAGGATAAAGAAATATTATGGGAGAGAACTAGCGAACTAGAGAAGTAAATAGATACAAAGAAGAACTAACTTTCATTATATGATATCCAATGAAGTATTGCAAATCTTTCTCTTGATGAAACATAATTGGAAGCAATGATATTCAATGATAATATTGAAGGCCAAAAGCAAACCTCTGAAGCTTATCCTAGTAGTTGAAGCTTGAATGCTTGATGTTGTACTAGACATTTTATACTAAATATTTTATATTATAAGCTAGACAAGTTATCATGTCATTCATTTATTATTGTTTGTCATTTTTAGTATGATGTTACATTAATATATATACACTATACAAAAAAATGAAATGTCGTCTCCGCGTTGTACTCGTATCCTATATTTTAAAAAAAAATCGTGTCTCGTGTCCGTGTCATGTCGTGTCTGTGTCCGTGTCCGTGCATCATAGCATATAACTTAAAATAATACTTTTTCTTAAAGGAAAAATAAGAAATTTTCTATTCAAGTCTAAATTATGCATAGACCTCAAAAAAAGGCTAATCAAGAAGGCAATATAAAATATTTTGAACTACTATAGTTTTAATGTAGACTTTTTTTTCTTTGAAGTTTGAACTCATATGACCATCTTCTCTAAAAAATATTAAATATTATTTAGTCTTATCTATTTTATCTTTTTAAGATATAAAAATATATGTATTTGCAGAAAACATAATTGGGGTAGAGCAATTGCAGCTGAACTAGCTCATTAAGAAATCAATGAGATGATAACATTTAGGACCCCACAATTGAAAAAGCAAATAGGCTTTTCCAACTGAAAAATATTTGAATGCTTACCTGTGTGAAACTAATATTGGCGTCCACATATATGTCAGCACCATCTCTTTTGAAAATAGGATTTTTGGCTACCTATGAAAAAAAAATGCATTAAAAGTTAATATCAAGATATGAGACAAGAAAACAAAAAATTTATATGAAAAACAGAATGTGTGCATTTGTGCATGCACATGCCAGTGCAAGAGACATAATGCTGATGGAGCAAGAATACGTATTTCATGTATTATCCTAATTAAATGAGAAAAAAAGTTTAAACTATAACACAAAAATTCAAGAATGAATTTACACGAACAAGTATAGAATAACAAGTACATCAAGTATTTGAACAATCAAGTATATAATAACAAGTACATCAAGTACTTGAACAATTTGAACAAGCCTGATTTTATCTGAATATAAATCCAATAAAGACTTTTAAGCTGAATTCCAAACTCATTGAGCTAACACTCAGCTGACCTACATGGTCTTCTAAACTATATGTATAGAACACATATAGATCACTTTACATATCTTCCAATGATTTTCGTTAATCTTGAGAAGGTCTTCAATCGAGAAACAGGAGAATTGCTTCAATGTTAAAGGGGGGAAGTAAAACAAATGCACTTACACAATATGGTGCAATCCACACACACAACCTGGATCTTCCAATGATTTTCGTTACAAGGTTAAGCTTTAATATTGAAATGCATTAGATCAAGGTAACATAAATGTTAGCATATAATGTATATCCAAAAGGAGAGAAGAAAGCCAACATTCACACACCAATTAAGTCCAAAAATAACAAAATCATTACGGGAGTTTTTATGTCAAGCATGGAATTTAGTAAATATGAGAGAATCAAGAAAGTTTTTTTTTTTTCTTTTAAATAGTGCTTCGACGAGAACAAAAACTGAAATATTTTATTAACCAAACCAAATAGACTTCTGAGCAAGCTCTACCTAGGCCAGTTTAAGTTACCTATTAAGGCATTTGTTAATGTGATAAAGCATAGATCTTGACTCTAGTTTAATATCAGCCTCAGCTTCATTCACTCTAGGATCAATTCAAGTCAAACGTTGACTCAACAATCAAATATTGACCCAACCAACTTTACCCCGCATAATAGGCTTGACCTATAAACGACATGCCTTACCTAAACCTCGGGGAACACTGCCCTAACTTAAAAGATCATAAAGGGACTCACACTAACACATTTGGTCAACCAAGATCAATAATGCAACTAAAAAACTCTATGGTCATAACTAATCCTTTATGGTGTAGAGAACTCTCCTCCAATTGAAGGCAATGTAGTCATCAAATAGTTCACGCTAGCTTTTGCAGGTGCTACTTGGCTTAATGCTAAAGAATTGAATGGATTTATGAGCATTTGGGATGCATTCTACTAAATCCTTTAAGGTTATTGCTTTATTAATGGTCACGAGGTAGTGATGTAGGCAAAGGGTGGTCAACTCAAACCCAAAATAAGTTGGATTTGACTTCCCTTGAGCTTACAAGCTCAATCAATTTGAGCTTGAATTTAGCTCATTTATGAGCTGGTTTTTAGTTCATTTATTGAACTAAGGGTTAGCTCATTATTAGCTAAGTTTTAATTCATAGTTATCTTTTATTTTACGTACTTTTTATTATAGTTTTTAATATCTTCATTTAAGTTGTCTCTTGGGTTTCCAAAAGGGCTTTTGGAATCCCAAGAAGTTGTTTGGTTTTCCCATGTGTAGCTCCTTGGTTTCCACCATGGGCTTTTGTTTTTTTTGTACCTTTGCCCCTTGGAATTCCAGCCGCCTGCTGGTTTTCCGAGCCTGGGATGTTTCCCGTGACTGTGGCGCCTTGGTTCCGTGCGGCCTCCTTGTCTCCCACGGCTGCTCCTTCAGTTCCTGGGCTTGGGCGGTTTTCCGTGATTAGCATGGGGGCATTTCCATGCTTGTGATGTTTAGGTTCTTGTGAAAATTAATGTTGTGTGTCCTTTTGTATTCCCCTTTCATACCTATATATATGAGGGGCTTGTAATGTTTTAAAATAGTGAATGATATGTGATTTTTGGAAATGTAAACATGCGGGTTTCATTGGAAAAGCTTGCGAGCTTTGTCCGCCTTCTTTCTCATCCCCTCCGAAAATCTTGCGAGCTCTTTCCAACCTTTCGTCTCGGCTTCTAATCTCTTTCGTCTCTCGGCAAGTGCCACTTGATCTATATCTTTCATCTCTCAGTAAAGCAACTTTAGGGTGTCTTTGATTTTTTATTCGAGTTTGTTAGATCGTCGTTTGTAGTCTTTTAATTTCTTCTTTTTAGTTTAATTTGAAATGTAAGAGTTTGTTCTTCCTCATGTTAGTCATCATCTTTCGTGAATTAGTGGGTCGTCGATTTAGGGCCAATCGTTTGTGTGGGCGAGGGGTATAGGCTCCCTATATTTCTTGCCCCCACCAATTTGGTATCAGAGCAAGTTAGGAAGTCCTAGGTTTATGAGTTTGTGAAGTTTTATTTGTCAAGAAAAATCTTAGTGAATCATAACAGTTGTTGTGATTCTTGTGAGTCTTGTGAGTTTTGTCAAGAGTTTTATTTTAGTTTGTCGTGAGTTTAATTGTGAGTCTAAGTTTAGGTTAAGTTTTTCGAGTCTTTTTTTGAGTCAGTCAAAAAAATAGAAAATAACAAAAATATGGATTCATATAACGAGGAAATCAATTCAAATAATCCTAACATCCCACTCCCGTTGGACAGATGGATTCCTACAGAAGGCGATTCTACTGATCCTCTTCAAGACCGTCTATACAAACTTCAGTATCACATGTTCCTATGTGATCAAAAATTCGAGAAGTGGAAGAGATTTCTGCAAAGGCAATTCGAGAAGGATCAGGAAGAAATTTGGTGAGAAAATCAAAGAGCTGGATGATCAGTATGCACCTCCTCAAGAGAACCCAAAGCTAACTCATCGGGAGATAAGTTCTTAAGATGGGGAGTCTGATGTAGGCAAAGAGGGGGTCAACTCAAACCCAAAATAGGTTGGATTTGACTTCCCTTGAGCTTACAAGCTCAATCAATTTGAGCTTTAATTTAGCTCATTTATAAGCTGATTTTTAGTTCATTTATTGAACTAAGGGTTAGCTCATTATTAACTAAGTTTTAGTTCATAGTTATCTTTTATTTAATGTACTTTTTATTATAGTTTTTAATATCTTCATTTAAGTTGTCTCATGGGTTTCCAAAAGGGCTTTTGGAATCCCAAGAAGTTGTTTGGTTTTCCCATGTGTAGCTCCTTGGCTTCCACCATGGGCTTTTGTTTTTTTTGTGCCTTTTCCCCTTGGACTTCCGGTCGGCTACTAGTTTTCTGAGCCTGGGATATTTCCCGTGGCTGTGGCGCCTTGGTTCCGTGCGGCCTCCTTGTCTCCCGCGGCTGCTCCTTCGGTTCCTGGGCTTGGGCGGTTTTCAGTGATTAGCATGGGGGATTTCCATGCTTGTGATGTTTAGGTTCTTGAGAAAATTAATGTTGTGTGTCCTTTTGTATTCCCCCCTTTCATACCTATATATATGAGGGGCTTGTAATGTTTTAAAATAGTGAATGATATGTGTTTTTTGGAAATGTAAACTGCGGATTTCATTGGCAAAGCTTGCGAGCTTTGTCCGCCTTCTTTCTCATCCCCTCCGGAAATCTTGCGAGCTCTTTCCAACCTTTTGTCTCGGCTTCTAATCTCTTTATTCTCTCCGCAAGTGCCACTCCATCTGTATCTTTCATCTCTAAGTAAAGCAACTTTAGGGTGTCTTTGATTTTCGATTCGAGTTTGTTAGATCGTCGTTTGTAGTCTTTTAATTTCTTCTTTTTAGTTTAATTTGAAATGTAAGAGTTTGTTCTTCCTCATCTTAGTCATCATCTTTCGTGAATTAGTGGGTCGTCGGTTTAGGGCCAATCGTTTGTGTGGGCGAGGGGTATAGGCTCCTTATATTTCTTGCCCCCACCAGGTAAAAACCTAAATAATATGCTTAACATGAATAGCATACATTGCATAAAAATTTAACATACATATACACACATTTACACACACATACAATTACATATACACATGCACACATACATGAATAACATAGATGCAAAACATGCATAACATATAGAACATGCATAAAATACATAACATACATAATATAAAATAACATATATAACATGCACAAGATGCATATTAATAGCATTCTACATAACATATATAACATATACATAACACAACATACATAACACAACTACATAACATACTTACATAGCATACATCCTAACATACACAACATGCATAAACACAAATGCATAACATATCAATCATACATACATAACATGCGGAACATACATAATATAACATAACATGTATAACATGCACAAGATGCATTATAAATAGCATGCATATATAGCATCTAATAACATATAATATACATAAGATATACATAACAAAAAGAACATGATACAAAACACAAAGAACATAACATAGCTATGTAGTATGCATCCTAACATACAACATGCACAAACATATATGCATAACACACGTATCATACATAGGCTTGACCTATAAACGACATGCCTTGCCTACACCTCGAGGAACACTGCCTTAACTTAGTAGATCCTAAGGGGACTCACACTAACACATTTGGTCAACCAAGGTCAATAGTCCAACTAAAAAACTCTATGGTCATAACTAATCCTTTAGGGTGTAGAGAACTTTCCTCCAATTGAAGGCAATGTAGTCATCAAATAGTTCATGCTAGCTTTTGTAGTTACTACTTGGCTTAATGCTAAAGCATTGAATGGATTTATGAGCATTTGGGATGCATTCTACTAAATCCTTTAAGGTTATCACTTTATTAATGGTCACGAGGTAGAAACCTAAATAATATGCTTAACATGAATAACATACATTGCATAAAAACTTAACATACATATACACACATTTACACACATATACACACATACAATTACATATACACATGCACACATACATGAATAACATAGATGCAAACATGCATAACATATAGAACATGCATAAAATATATAACATACATAATATAAAATAACATATATAACACGCACAAGATGCATGATAAATAGCATTCCACATAACACATACATAACACAACTACATAACATACATACATAGCATACATCCTAACATACAGAACATGCATAAACACAAATGAATAACATATCTACCATATATGCATAACATGAAGAACATACATAATATAACATAAAATATATAACATGCACAAGATGCATTATAAATAGCATGCATATATAGCATCTAATAACATATAATATACATAAGATAAACATAATAAAAAGAACATGATACATAACACAAAGATATATATATATATATATATATATATATATATATATATATGCATAACACATCTATCATTCATGCATAACATTTAAAATAGACACACAACATATATAAGATACATAACAAGCATAACATTCATAACATACATAGCATAAAGAACATAGGCGTTGGCAAATTACCCTCACAGTAGCACCAAAAAACTTAATTAACTGTGGTTGCCTCTTTCATTATAACAATCAATCAGGCCTTTTGCGCTCATCTAGCACCTTCCTATTTAACTTTTAGCCCATCATATTTAGCCTCATAAATTCTTCCTACCTTTTGTGCTTTTATTGCTTGACACACTGTTGCAAGTCACACCACACTCTTAATTAGCTATTACATGACAAGGCATCATCACTAGATTGATTCCAAACAATCAAGCATTAAACATTTAATCAACCCTTGCATGTTCAAACTCTAATTATGGGATGGTAAAATGATATAAATAGGATTGTTCCTTGAGCTTGTGGCGCTAGCTCTAGTCTAGATGTGTCCTTAAACTTATAGAGTCAAATCATATATAAGAACTAATTTGGCCACCTATATAAGTTTATTGAGGTACTGGCAAAGCTCGACCTTTGAAATTTGGGCTTCGATAAGATTACATGATGGCTTAATCAACTCCTAATAATACTTTCTAAGATAATGGTCATCTATAGGAATGATGGACCTTATGCCCTCCATATCAAGAAGTAGGCTCACCCTTCATATACGTCTTTAAAAGATGAAGGATCATTCCCAATTTAAAATGAATTTGGAATTTAAAATGAATTTGGCATCAATGTTGAGATGGAGAATTATACATCTTTCATTTATGGACTAAATCACTTATCCTTGCATTGTGTTTCTAAATTTTGTTGGATGATATCAAACTTCACAAAGGGGTTAAAGTTCTTCAAAGTTCAAACCATACGCCAACATTTTCTTCCTCAGCAAGGACATAACTTCGGACTATATGAATTAAGGATAGATTGACCTTAAGGAGGAGAACAACTTCATCTCAAAACCTAATAGAATAAAGAGTTGCTTGGATCACCACATTTGGTTATGTTGTTTGATACATTCATGCACCCATTAAGTTTTCATTAGCTTATCATGAAATTCTCTTTTATTTTAAAAGAATTTTATAAGGCAGCTTTGCAAAGGTAATATCGAATGCTTTACTTGGCGATTAACCATCGAGTTGTATATTAAGAGTAATGCTAATCAATATTATGTGCTTAGTAAAATAATTAATTTGGATATTTTTTAAAGGTTATACCATTATCTGGCATGCTTTAATATGATACTCTGAATCTATAGATGATCAGGTCTCGAAAGAGCTTCACTAAAATTCAATCTTAATCTTTTTAAGTGTTATTTTGTTAATCCACTTTTAGACTGCTTAATGGCAAGAAAGATAAACGTGTGCATAACAATGTCAGAGTGCAAACTTTTAAAAGCTAGGAAACCATTAGACTACAACAAATTTGATGGTTGGTGAAGGCATTCATTCTCGAAGGTTTAACATGCGTGGCACTTTTTGAAATGGTTGCCGTATATCCGTTTAATATAATGAGATAATGTGCATATATGCTGCAGCATTTTGTTGCTATGCTTGTCAAATCAATAAGATCAGTACTGACCTTGGGATTGTGAGTTGGGAAAAACCTAGTTTTATCCATGGACTTGTTAAGCTATTATATATACAAGTGTGAACTCCACTTCCATTTTGTGTTGGATCCACGCACTTAGTTTAATCCTTGGTTGGTTTAGTTGAAATAACATAACCAAGTCAACCCTTGAGCATCTTAAACAAAAGAGACTTTGCTTGGTCTTCAAACTCAAAGAGTTTTTAGAAAGTTGGACATATAAATTCTAATATAGTCTTCTCAAATCCACAGGATTAGCTCTACTCTTGGATTTATAGGCTTCGGAAAATCATGTCTAGACCAATGGACTTGTTGAGCTTATGGAAATGTATTATGGATTCAACAGTTAAAGTCATCTTTGTATCTTGAATCTTCTTAGGCTTGTTTGACGAAGAGATATTTTGTTTCATTTGATTAAACTTGTTGTGTTTAAATCGTGCACCATGTTGAACCAAGCTTGATAACTTTCATGTGCTAGTCCAATTTATCGAACCAGCAAAGCAACATGACATTCTTGTTCATTGATTTTATAAGATAGGATCTTGGGCTTATTTCTCTCTAATTGAGATCTATTAGTAAGCTTCCAATATTTTATTAGGGAAGCTTAACTAGATTTTTCTTATTTTTGAGCAAGCTTCTAATAGGATATTTTTGTTCAAATATTTTGAGGAGATTAATGTTTCCTTGAGACATTCTTTAGATGCTTAACAATATGGAGGATCTTATAGATGGAGGACTGACCTTTTTAGATGCCACCACGATCTTCCATCGGCCAATCTCTATGAGATGTATTTCCCTAATATCGAGCATCAGCATCATCAATATTTTCTATACAACGTTATTTGTATGGCTCGGATCTTTTTGCATGCGAGTCTTGAAGAATCCTTTTGGATAGAACACTCTAGGTTTTAACTTCAAGATATCCCCCATGTCTATGAGGATGACATGCTCAAATATTTATGATTAGCTTGCCAACCTTCAGTTTGAGTCATCTCTAATGGCTGTGCAAGACTTTGACATAGCAGGTCTAAACCATTGAGCACAATCAAAATCATTAATTGAAAGTATTCTCTACTTATAAGCTTGGATGTATTAGTCATGAGGCTTATGCAATCCTCATAAGCAAAATTAACCCACATTAATTTCACTGACTAACCAAGAAAAATCACAAGAAATTTCAACTCAATAAGTTTGTGAAATCCTACTAAGCCAAGAGCAACGTTCATTCGAAAGTCCACAACTATCTTTTACTTTAAGAGAGTTGCAATATTTTAAATCAAAGAAGGTATGACCATCAAACAAAATAACAGTCAACACTACACAATTTTCATAATTCAATCTCCATAGATTAAATTCTATCTTAAGTTAATCTCCTTAAAGATCCTTCTAAATGAGTTCACAATATTTTGTGCATTCAAGGTGATTGCCAAAATTTATATTAAAGAATGGAAAAAAAAGTAAAATCACTAACATTCAATATTCATATATTTTCATCTCAATTGATTCTACGCACACTTGAATTTCTTGACTAAGAGATCCATTTTTTCCTAATTTCAATAATGAAGGAAAATCTTGAAGTAACGTAACACCAGGGACCTACAACCGCTTACAATGATATAACAAATACCAAAAATCATATGAAATAATAAATGAATAAATAAGAAATAACTTCAGATAACACCTGAAGCTTGATATGAAGATCTCCAGGAAGAACACCCCGCCTACCCTGATTTCCAGCTTTTGGCACTTTAATTGTATCACCAGAATCAACACCTATACCAATTGTATTGAAATAAAAGTAAAAGAAAAGAAAATAAAGTCAAGAAAACATAAAAATACAAACATTGAAACACATAGAAGAAGACATCCCAAATTTTTTTGAGCTTACAGAAGGATCATTTGGTTTGGTTCTACCTACGGAAGAGAACATTAAACTTACGGATGCCCATAAGTAAGCTAAAAGGACAGGTGATTAAGCTGATGACATTGGCTTGAATAAGTACAAGGGCACAATGTAGATAGGAACCATAAGATAAACGTTTGAAAGAAAAATATGCATTTGCTTATGAAACGGACGGCTGGATCTGTCCAGTCAAACTAATTAAAAAGGTGGGCCAAACATAGTAAGAGGTGTGGCCGAACAAATGAGAAAAGCACGCAAGCAAGCAAGCAGGAGCAGTTGAGCAAAGCATCGCAGCCAGACGAAAATGGCTCCTTGCACATAGAAGACAAGTTCAACACTTCGATTCAACACAGTGGCATGTGCGTGCGGTAAAGTCAAATATATGTTTTCCCCTTCCTTCTTTTATAAGGGTAGTCTTGTAATTAGGAGCATCTAAGTGCTATTAAGAGAGGATAGCTTAATTATACCCCATCTAGTTAGAAAACAGCTTTTTGGAGAGTTTTAGCTTTAGGTTTTGTTCTAATGTAGGGAGGATTCTCTATTTTTGGAGAGGGTAAAGAGGAAGAGAGATTGTAATGAAGCCCGAGACTCCACCAAAATTAATCACGAGATCTCCAGTACCATTTCCACAGCTGTCCTTGGCTTCTGGAATGGGTTCCAGTGTGGAACCCACATGATAGCAGTTGTTTGAGTCTGTGTTTGATAAATAAAAAAGAAAAGACAGTGGCTTGGAAGTTTTCACTTAGATTGACATGAAAATAGAGAATGTAACACAGGGTCCAATCAGAAGTAAGAGGAACCGACTGAAGTTTGCAAGATTTCAAGAAAAAAGGAGTAGCTGCAGCTGTTTACCCTCAAGTTTGGAGATTCGGTTAAAGCAATTGAAGAGAAAGAATCTTGGCTTGTTCAGGTTTTCTGTTTTCTGGATTTTCATACCTAGTTTGCATTTATTTCAACAGTGATAGACCCACTTGTTTCTGTATTCATTGCAGCGTGGTGCTCGTTCAAACCTCTGGGAACATAGAACAACAACCATTAAGATTGCGCAAACAGCAGCAATGACATCATAATCAAGGAAGACCTTTCCCATAGGTTCTCTGCTGTCCTTTTTTCCTCTCTACTTCTGCATTATTTCTTTCTATTAAGGCATTAGCCTGCTTGAATCGTTCTTGCAATATTCAGGTGACTGCATTTTTCCCATCAACCGGACCTTTAAGACAAATGGTTTGAAGCAACGACTCAAGACAACAATACATTAGATTGAATTTGTGGAAGGGGATTCATCAGTAGTGATGCAGGGTTTTGGCCATTACAGTTTGGACTGGGGATAGCTGCATGACACCTAGACATCCACAAAGGAGCTTTCTTGATTGGGATAGTGGACAATAAAATTGAGGGTATTCATTACAGCAGCAAAGTTCTTATAATTGTTCATAAGAGGTTTCTTGTAAATTTTTTGGAGATATTTTCTTCAGTCTTAAGGTGCCATTAGTTTCATAGGAGTCTTGAGGTTGTTTGCTTTTGTAATTAAAAGTTTCATCAAGCTTCCATCAGTGTTAAGGATTAAAGTAGATGTGCATACTACAACAAAAACCAAAAAGAAACCAACATACTCAGACGTCATGCAAGCGACAATTATATTACCACTCCAGCCACATGTCCTATCAATGATCGCAAAAGTCATAAAACTCGTTGTAGCGTGAGCCCATAATAACCCTATTTATGCTCCAATCTCTTTCTGATAATGCATCTTCTGGCACTTCCGCTCCTGATAATGCTCCACATTTCAGCAAGATATAACATAGTAACTCCAGCAGCCACCCCAGCCTTTTTCTCTCTCCCTCTCCCACTCACAAACTCCAACAACTCTATGCTCTATTGACCTTAGTTGCCCATCTTCGAATCTATCAACACCCAAAGAGCTCTCTCACTCTCGATGCTCTCCCCCTCACCTGACACCCTTGATCTTCTCACTACTGCTCGTTATGACCCCCTTTAAAGAATAGATCTATGGTAAGAAAAAGAGAGCAACTCCATAAATATAAATCCATTCGCCACCATAAGAAGTTAATTACTAGCGGCAATTGCAAGAGATTTTTCTTTAATGTGGAATTAAGAAATATATGTTACCTGAAGGAATGGTAACGTAAACACTCTTAACACCATCAACAACCCCTGATCCTTTGCATAACATGCAATGCTCCTACAGGTATGGTAACAATCAGGATAGGACAAAAAATTTAAGGAACCATACATTCTTTTTTTGCATGCGAACCTTAATTATTCTACCAAATCCTTTGCAAGGACCACAGGTGGATGTGAACGGAAAAACTATAACCTGAACCAAGAAATAAATAATAGATTAATCCAACTATAAGTTCTCAACGAATCATGCCACATTCCATAGCAAACTAAAATAAATACTTACCTTTCCAGTACCTCTGCAATTAGGACACATAGACAGCTTTGCATTGACAGGATGACCCCTTCCATCTGCATACGAAAATTTGACAATGGCATTCAAAATTTTAAAATAAATAATTGAAAGCCATTGTTTTCTGAATATATGACAATCTCCAAAATAAAATTATAATTATACACAAACTCCAGTAAATGCAAACTTGATCGGTTGGCTCCATGCTGAACAATAATTACTTCTATTGCATATCACAAGAAAAATAAATCCAGTTATTCTTCATTTCTAGCCTAGCATAAGACCCACATAAGAAGATACATGCTACGAATTCCAGATTCATGGCAGTAAAATCAATGGCCAAAAGTGCTAGAAGGGAGAACAAAGTAGAATATATATTATCTAACAATTCTATATCAATGGATATCAAATTTTATGGATGTTTGTGCTCAAAACTATACATGCTATGGTGTTTTCAGGTGTATATTAATCTGATAGGGTATCATCATATAACAAATATTCCAAAGATTAAAAACCTCCAGGCAGCTACAAGGGCCTAGAAGCAGATATAGGCGCAAAGCAACAATAGAGAATTTACTGAAATGGTATGGATATGTATGTTAAAACTAAAAAACTGGATAGAGTATAGGAAAGCTAGACAATGCGGAAGACTGGCATCTAAAAGGAAATACATGCCAAAAGAGGAGGCGTGATAACAAATAAGTAAATCAGCAAATATGTAAGTCAAAGTTTGGGAATCCTGCCTTGCAATCTGCTCTAACAACTCCTGCATTGATCACTCCCTGCATCTGTCAACACCAAGCCAAAATTGTCCCGACATTCAAATCCCACATCCTGCTGCACACCCAGCTACCATCCAGCTCTCCACCAAGCTACAGAGCCCCACCTGGCTGTCCGCTAGCACTGAATTTCTCCCTATAGTCACGCCTAAGGCAGCTATATTCAAGCCCTTTGATTCCTAATGGGAAGGAATTTAATTCCTGCATTACCAACATGCTTTACTCGACCCTAAGTAGTGGGATAAAGACTTGATGTTATTATTGTTGTATTAGTATCATGCTTTGCTGTAAACTTTCTTCCTTATTTCTTCTTAATTTATGTAGTCAGTCATGGCATTACGAGCTTTGGAATATTCGGCAAGCAGCAGGTTGAAGTTCCAAACTTTTCCCAAAGAGAAACAATGGAATCAGAGTAGACTTTAGGAAAAGAAAAATCCCGTAAGGGGAGCTGACGGGATGTAGAGGGAATTATGGAGTATTTCCTAATTTCACTCTCTGTTTTGGAAAGAATTAAAGGCCTTATGTTTTGAAAATTCGGCTGGCAAGAGAGAAAATCGTGATTTAATTCCAAAGAAAAGGAAAGCCGGGTTTGGAAAGGAATTAACAGTAGTGAGATGTTGAGGTTTCGGCCAAAGGAGAATCTGAGGATTTGGAATTATTTCCAAAGATGTGGCTTGGCTGTTAGAAAATATATCCTATTCTAAATCCCAAATGGGGAAAAAAGGGATTAGAAAATAAATCCAAGGGATTTATTAAAGAGGGAGGCCGGTGGTTAATGCTAGAGGAGGAGATTGGGGAGGTGATTTTGGGTTCTTAATTTAAGGCTTTAAAATTTAGGAAAGTGTTTAAATATATCCTATTTGAATTTGAAATTCAAATAAAATTCATTTAGTAACTTTCCAAAATTTGAATGATGAATTAGGAAGGAATTCAAATGTCGAATTAGTTGAATTTGAATTTTGAAAACCGCCCTAAAATTAAATCACCCAAATTAAATTTGAATTATGTCATGAATGAGACTCAATACTTTCCTAAAATAGCTTTTTAATTTAGGAAAATATTTGAAATTCAAAATTTGAATTTCAAATGATGAAAATATTTTTTTAAATTATTTGAACTCTTTAGGTAAGCATTATGGTGGTAATGACTCCTCATTCATTGAGACAAAAAGGGTGGCCGGCGGTGGAGGAGCTAATGGGGGAAGGTGGCCGGCGGCTATGGGGAAATTTTGTTGGAGCTTGTTATGGATGTTTGGTACGTGAGGTTGATGGAGGAGGAAGAAGATGAAAACGATGACGGGGAGGGATTAAAAGGAAGAAATCAAAACAAAGATAAAACGAAAGATAAAAATCAAAACCGCGAGCTTTGGACTCTTCCGAAGACTGACGGGTGATCCGATTGCCCTTCTCCAAGGGACTTCAAATCACGAGCCCGGACCCATCCTGCGGCTGGTGACAACTTCGATTCCTCTCAAATGAATCTCACTAACGCTCTCTCACAAGAAGAACACAAGTGTCGAAAAACAAAATTTTTCATATTCATTCACCATCCATTACAATAGCTTAAGGCCCTTATTTGTAGGCCATAACATGGGAAAATAGAAAATTACAAAAATGCCCCTTGGGCCACAACACTTAATTAAATTAACCTAGGGGTAAAATAGAAAATAACATAAAATAGAAACTAAAATGCAGAAAATAATTCATAAATGACAACTTAAATTAGAGCCGTCGATTTACGACGCCTCCTGTGATAGATGCGCCAAATCTTCGTGTCGATCTCCGCATCATTCTCCCCAGGTGGGAGAATACTCGACTCAATCGAGTTAGCATCACAACTGCTGATGTACAACTATGGACTGTTATTTGCAAAGATTCTCAAACCACCCCGGTTGCCCACAAGGTCAACTTGCTTGTTGCACTTTAGCTCGCCAATTTCCATAGTCACGGGATCACCTTCCAAGATGTCGAACTTTTTTTCGCCTGCAGGAACTTGTTCAATCTCATAGATGACTTCACAAGCGATAGGAGCAATATTAAGTTCTATGGATACCACTTCCAGAGCTTCATCAACATTCTCCGTTGTAATAGTTTTAACGGAGTCAAAAGAAACCATTGCTTCTGTAGGAGTTGTAATGGAATCAACCAATTCATCTTCTTCTTCAGATTCTTTTTTGATAACCTTAGATTTCTCTTTGATTTGCACAGTGAGTGGGAAATCGAAGGCTTCATTGGCTTCCATCCATTTGTCCACTCTATCCACTATCTCTCTGTCTTTTAGTGCCTTCTTTCGATCCTTTGATGATGGGGTTTTTGCATAAAACGGTGGGTTAGTCCTGCCTCGCTCTAGGTGATTGAATCGTTCGACTGTTTGACGGTGGAGGTCAACCAAGTCCGCTTGATCCTCCTTGAGTTGTTGACTAACGGCGCCCAATTGACCTACCAACCAATTTAAAGTCCGTCCAAGTTGATCCGAGTCCATGCTCTGATACCAAACTGATGTAGAACAAAGAATAGGATAATTCAGGGGATGACTGATGGACAGCAGTTTTGATCTTCCAAACAGCAGTTGTGAGCAGTGCAATGGCTGGATTTGCATGGGCAATGGCTGAAATTTCTGGCTGTAGTTTTAGAAAGAAGAGGACTCAATGTTGGGTGGAATTTGGAGAGGATTTAGTGGAAGGGAATTAGTGAGAGGAGCTTTGGAATATTCGGCAAGCAGCAGGTTGAAGTTCCAAACTTTTCCCAAAGAGAAACAATGGAATCTTAGTAGACTTTAGGAAAAGAAAAAATCCCGTAAGGGGAGCTGATGGGATGTAGAGGGAATTATGGAGTATTTACTAATTTCACTCTCTGTTTTGGAAAGAATTAAAGGCCTTAGGTTTTGAAAATTCGGCTGGCAAGAGAGAAAATCGTGATTTAATTCCAAAGAAAAGGAAAGCCGGGTTTGGAAAGGAATTAACAGTAGTGAGATCTTGAGGTTTCGGCCAAAGGAGAATCTCAGGATTTGGAATTATTTCCAAAGATGTGGCTTGGCTGTTAGAAAATATATCCTATTCTAAATCCCAAATGGGGAAAAAGGAGATAAGAAAATAAATCCAAGGGATTTATTAAAGAGGGAGGCCCGTTGTTAATGCTAGAGGAGGAGATTGGGGAGGTGATTTTGGGTGCTTAATTTAAGGCTTTAAAATTTAGGAAAGTGTTTAAATATATCCTATTTGAATTTGAAATTCAAATAAAATTCATTTAGTAACTTTCCAAAATTTGAATGATGAATTAGGAAGGAATTCAAATGTCGAATTAGTTGAATTTGAATTTTGAAAACCGCCCTAAAATTAAATCACCCAAATTAAATTTGAATTATGTCATGAATGAGACTCAATACTTTCCTAAAATAGCTTTTTAATTTAGGAAAATATTTGAAATTCAAAATTTGAATTTCAAATGATGAAAATACTTTTTTAAATTATTTGAACTCTTTAGGTAAGCATTATGGTGGTAATGACTCCTCATTCATTGAGACAAAAAGGGTGGCCGACGATGGAGGAGCTAATGGGGGAAGGTGGCCGGCGGCTATGGGGAAATTTTGTTGGAGCTTGTTATGGATGTTTGGTACGTGAGGTTGATGGAGGAGGAAGAAGATGAAAACGATGACGGGGAGGGATTAAAAGGAAGAAATCAAAACAAAGATAAAACGAAAGATAAAAATCAAAACCGCGAGCTTTGGACTCTTCCGAAGACTGACGGGTGATCCGATTGCCCTTCTCCAAGGGACTTCAAATCACGAGCCCAGACCCATCCTGCGGCTGGTGACAACTTTGATTCCTCTCAAAGGAATCTCACTAACGCTCTCTCACAAGAAGAACACAAGTGTCGAAAAACAAAATTTTTCATATCCATTCACCATCCATTACAATAGCTTAAGGCCCTCATTTATAGGCCATAACATGGGAAAATAAAAAATTACAAAAATGCCCATTGGGCCACAACACTCAAATAAATTAACCTAGGGGTAAAATAAAAAATAACATAAAATAGAAACTAAAATGCAGAAAATAATTCATAAATGACAACTTAAATTAGAGCCGTCGATTTACGACGCCTCCTGTGATAGATGCGTCAGATCTTCGTGCCGATATCCGCATCATATTTCTAGTAAAAGAAAAGTTTGACACTCCTTTATAAAGATTCAATTAAAACGCGGGTTTAAGTCCCCAAGACTAATAATGGAATGAATATTTTCATTCCATTTTTGGGGCATGCTTAAAAAAGAATTGTTCGCCAAAATTATTTTTTCCATGCACTTTTACAAAATGTGATCGCATAAAGGAAAATAAATGTCTTCTGGAGGTTGCACAATCAATTATGATCACCAGTAACATTCCAAAATATTATTAAGAGAAGGTCATACATATTACTGCATATCTCATTAATTATATGCCATTAAGAATCCTAAAATCAAAACTTCTTATCAATCTCTCACCCAAACACATCCCAAATATAGACTGATCTACCTCATTCCTCTCAAAATGTTCCAATGCTCTATTTTTTGCATATTCCCCCCCATCAAAGAAGCAAACTAGACCCAATGCCATAAAATGTATTTTATTAGCCACTCTACTCACTAATAAGGACACAAATGTAATTACTCAATATTAAAAAAAAAATCTTAAACTACAATGGATGTTAACATTCGTCAAAAAGTTATCATTCGTCCATTATGAATACGAGTTCTGTGATGTTAGTCCAACATTATTGGTTCGATTACATCAAGGATCAGCCTTAAGCCCATATCTTTTTGCTTTAGTTTTGGATGTTCTCACTAGATATTTGCAAGAGGATGTACCATGGTGTATGCTTTTTGCTGATGATATTCTTCTTGTTGATAAGATCAGAGAGGGAGTTGAAGGTAAACTTGAATTATGAAGGTCAACCTTAGAGTCTAAAGATTTTCTCTTGAGTAGATCTAAAACTGAATATATAGAGTGTAATTTTAGTAGAAATAGACCTAGTGAGGGGATTGTGACTTTGGGCAATCAAGTCATTAGTAAGAGTACACATTTTAGATATCTTGGATCTATTGTTCGGAGTGATGGTGAAATAGATGGGAATAATTTCAGCAGAATTTAAGTTGGATGATTGAAGTGGAGGACTGCATCGAGGTTGTTGTGTGATAAAAAAAGTCTCCTCAAACTTAAGGGAAAATTCTATAAGATGATGGTGAGACCTTTAATGCTTTATGGTGCCGAATGTTGGTCATTAAAAGAGAAGCATAATACTAAGTTAAGCGTTGCAGAGATGAGGATGCTCAGGTGGATGAGTGGCTTTGCCCTTAGAGATAGGATATGAATGAGCATATACGTGAAAAGGTTGGAGCAGCGCCAGCGGAAGATAAGATTAGAGAGAGTCGCCTTAGATAGTTTGATCACATAAAACGACGGCCTTCCGATGACCCGGTAAGGAAAATAGAGGTATTAGATTTGACTTATGTTAAGAAAGGTAGAGGTAGACCTAAAAATACTTGGTTAGAAAATATTAAAAATAATCTTTTCTTTATTAGCTTTAAACGAGAATTTGACTTTTAACATGACACAATGGAGAAAAAAGATTCATGTAGCCGACCCCACGTAGTAGGACAAAGGCTTGATGTTGTTGTTGTTGTTCAACATTATTGGTATCTCAACCGACACCCCTTTCAAAACCTACTTGAGTCTCAGCCTTCCAAAGACCATATAAAACGAGCATGATAAAAAGAGATCGTTCATTCCCGACAATGAAAAAAAAATCAGCCAACAAGTAGAGCAAAGCATTTCATTAAACCAAACAAAATGTGAGCAAAAGTCTTAACTAGGGGTGTCAAACAGTAGCAAGTAGGTGTCTAGTTCGACCCAAACCCGACCCATAACCCGATTTTGACAGCCCTAGTCTTGACGTCAATTCACATGGCAACGTAACATTGGTTTCAAAGATGATATAAATATTCATATTGCTTCTATTAGAAAAAGCATAAGAAATTGCTCCAATCATATAAACATTTCTTATACTCATATAATGGATTATCTCCAAAGTTTTATGCCTCTATTACAAGTCTCCCAAGTCCAACATAGAAATTACAAATATTATTCAAAATGCCTAAAAACTACATGAATAAAACAATGCAGTTCAAGAAGAATGTAAACCCTTGAAAGAAATGGTACATCAAACCTTTCAAATCTTCCCAAAACCTACTAGACACAAATAGATCTTCAATAAAAAAGGTAATAGAAGTGTCAACCAATACAACAAAGTTTATGCAAAAAATTTCAATCAAACCTATGAAATTGATTACCAGAAAACCTTTGCCTCAGTTTCTAAGGTGAATACTATCAAAGTAATTTGGTATGTTACTTCTGATTAAGATTTGCCACTACATCAACTAGGTGTAAGAAAAACCTTTATGAATGCAGACTTAGAGATGAAGCATATATGAGAATTCCTTCTAAATTTGTAAGAAAGATTAATATGAACCAAGTCTATAGACTCAAACAAAATCTCTATATAGCTTAAAACAATCACCAAGAGCTTGTTTCAATAGTACACCATGGTGATTAAAAATGCATAAGTGTACTCTCAAGGATGGTCTAGCAACACTATTTACCAAGAAATAACTTTAAATTAAAATTTCCATCATGATCGAATATGTTGATGATATTATCTTCACCTGAAATCATGATGAAATAAACAAGCTGAAAGATTTCTTAGCAGAAGAGCTTGAAATCAAGGACTTCGGTTTTGAAAATATTTCCTAGTCATAAAAAAAAGCAAGATCAAGCAAGGAGATAATCATTTCGCAACAAAAATACATCTTGGACTTACTAGGGAAAACTAGTATGCTTTGGTGTAAACCCACAAGAACACCTATGGTCAATTAATCAAAGTTGGGACTAAGTAAGATTCTACCTTAATTGACAAAGTAGTCAAGAATTCATAGAAAAATGTATCTTCCAATCTCACACTAAATGTAATATTTTAGTGACATTTATCTTCCCATTAATGTTGTTAGTCAGTATGTAATAATCCCATAAATGAGCACCTTGGTAATGCATTAAGGATACTAATGTAATAACCCAAATTTTTCACATGATTAAGAACTTATTAATGACCTATAAATATCCCTCATATAAATTCTTGAATGCATGAACATCTGCATGAGACCCAAGCACAGCGTCTAAAAGATTTTTTTTTTAATATCCTAATCCACTACCCTAATATTAAGCACTCAAACCCAAAGTTATCCCCATTAGTTTCTTGGCCGGGAATAAGAAGAAGAGAAGAGGGGGGGATAGAAAGATGAGAGAAAGGAGAGAGAAAGTCACTTCTAGAGCATTTCCGTCCATGAAATGTATTTTGATCGTGGTGGGTAACTTGAATCAAATTTTTGTTTTCAATAATTTTGAATTTTAGTCTTCTCTCTCTCAAATCTGATTAAAATGCATTATCCTTGATTTAGCAAGTTTCAAATGTGTAACTTTTGATATGTAATAGGTATTATCATTCTGAGCATTTTGGCATGATCATATTAAATTTTCACTAGTTAATTTTGCATGTACAACCTTTTACTGAAATAGTTAATGTAAAAGCATGAATAAAAATAGAAATTACCATATTTAGTCTAGATATGACATACACAACAAGCATAGTAAAGTAGTTATTTGACATGACATGCATCTGGTACAACCTATAGGAAATGCATGTATACTGACATAAGTACATTACTAATAAGATCTGTATATTGATAGCATATAATAATGCTCAACATGTTGCCTACACTGAATACTTATATGCTATATGATGCATATAATATTATTATGATATGGCATATGTGTGTAATTACCATACAGGTTGGCTAATTATAGACACTTCATATTATAATTTAGGTTGGTTGTAGCAAGGCAACCTGTACAAGAGGGTGGGCCAAGATTCCTTTAAATTATAGATTTATGGTGTAATCCAATACATAATACAAGTTACAAGATAGGAAATTATAAGTTGACAAGATAAGTCCACGGGAAACAATTGCGACTTTTATAAGATAGCCACCTGACATACTGACACACTAACACATGACATGATATCATAAGATGTAACAAAAAACAAGAAAACACCATATAATTAGTTGGATATACTAGCTTGTATTATTATGAATGTGATGTGATACGTACATGCGATGATGAGTTTCATAAAGAAAGCTTGCACGCTTAATTTTAGATAGAACAAATAATTATATCTTTATAATAATTTGAACGACGAGATAAAACATTAAGAACGGAAAAATGAGCTTACGGTTGAATTACACGGGTAAGAGTTAAGATCATATAACAATCAAATCAATCTAACGTTGCGTACATGAATGGTTTTCCACAAATATCCCTAGACTAACAATAAGATTAGTTGCTATGAGAAGATCCCTCACACAACTCATCCAATTACTAGGTTTTAGCGGAGAAGCTTAGCATGATTTTCATGAATCAAGATATCACAACAATAGAGAAGTAGCTACAAAGATAAAAGGGTCGGATGATGAGTTTACCCAAAGAAATAGAAGACATGAAGCTTTAGTGGCTGTTTGAATGTTTGAGATGAAGTAGACGGCAACCAAAACCCTTCCTGATGTAGTGGAGAATAATCGAAAACTTTAGGACAGCATCCGAAGCTCTCCCGACTGGCTGGACAGCAGGAAGAGACGCCGAATTCCTCTGGACAGTAGCAGTTTGGTCTTGGACAGATCTGGGACAGCAACCTTTGAGGTGTGAGAGGCGTCGGACTGCTCTTCTAGGCTGCTAGAAACTCAGGACATCAAAGTGTGGGCGTCCACTGTGCTGGACAGCAAGATATCCCTGCTGGCGTAAGGAGGCAGCAAGGCGTAAGGAGGCAGGAAGCCAAACGTCAGGACAGAGGCAATTTGGACATTGGGCGGTAAGAGGGAAAAATTGATTTCAATTTGCTTTCAAATTTCAGATTAGAAATCTGAAATAAAACTGTAATTACGTTGGAAATGGGGGAGGTATTTAGGAGGTAATTAATTAGTGATTAAGTGTGGATTGGAGATAGAAAAGAGCCAAGGATGGCCGGCCATAAGGGGGAGCTTAGAGAGCAATTAATTTTAATTAAGTGGGCCCTCTAGAGAATAAATAACTGTCATGCAAAATCTGAATTTCCAGTTTCAGATTTGGGCTGAAATACAAAGGTTTCCAAAAAGGATTTTTTCTCTTGGCACGTTGGAATTCACCATTAAATACCTAGGGAAATAATTAGGCACTTTTCAATGTCAGGTTTGCTTTATTAGGAACGTTTCCTAAATGATATCCAGCCCTTTGGATCCGTTGGAAGCTAACAGGTAATGGAGTAATAAAATAAAAAAAGACAACTTTCCTAAGTAATCCAGAGAGAAATTAGGAAAGGATTTTGAAATATTGGAAATTGAATTTCAAGTTACGGGAGTAAGGAGGCTGGCAGGCTGGTGTGAAACGGTCCAGGAGTGGTGTGGAGGGGATGCCGGCAGAGAGGAAAGGGCTGATTACGGGCTGGAGCAGTTGGCCGGCGGCCAAATGCTTGGCTGGTCCCAAAGAGGCTGGTGGCAGGGAGAAAAACGGGAAAAGAAAATAACAATTGCCTCAAATACTTCCTCCTCGAGAGGTTCCAATCCAAATCCCCACAATGACGATGAGCTCAAGAGACATGAAAGAGAATAAAAGAGCAAGAGAGAACCTAGAACTCACAAAGAGATCTAGCTTCTCCTACGAACTCACTAAGAGATCGAGGAGGGTGAAGAACTCACCAAGAGATCTTCTTGGACTCACAAAGAGAACAAGTAGTAAATTTTCATTTCATCATCCACCAACTCTTACATGAGAAATGGGCCATATAAATAGGCCTCAAAATGACAAAGAAAGTAAAGTACTAAAATGCCCCTTGGGCTAAAATAGCTACCAAATACCCATAAGGGTAAAAACGGAAAAACATAAAATAAAAATAAACTACTACATAAAATGATGAAAATACAAATCATGATCGTGGTCGTCGATCTCCGGCATCTCCTGAAGGTACATGTGTCGAAATCGCTGCTGATGTCCCCATCATTCTCCCCAGGTGGGAGAAAACTCGACCCCGTCGAGTAAATATCTATGGAGCCCTCGTACAACTCTAGGAGATCTGGGTCTATCGGATGTAGCTCCTCGCACTCTGACCTCGTATCCTCTGACTTTGGTTCACCTCTTCACCTAATCAAGTATCTTCTTCGTCCACCCTCTTTTGTGGCAATAATATCATCACTATGAATCATGTCAACCTTCTCCGCTATAGGAATTTTGGGAATAATTTTGGAAGTGGAGGTAGGCTTAGGGGTTCTCACAAGGTGGTTCACACAAGGCTTAATTTGAAGTGGAGGTGGTGGGTTAAACTCTGGACCCTCATAGGTTACTAAATCTTCTATGTTAATAGAGGGATAAATGTTGAACTCTGCAAGCAGAGCCATCATGTAAGCGCTATCAATGATTTTCTTGACTCTATCAATGATTTTCTTGACTGTTTTAATTGGTCCCGCACTCCTAGCATGTGACTCCTTACAGTTCCTTGTGGGAGCTGCGCCGGACGAATCTGCACCATCGCTGAATTACCAATCTCAAAGTTTTAAATTGTAGTTTTGAATTTAGCATAAAGTCTATAATTATTATCATTCTGTTTAATTAGGCGTGCAATTTCCATAAGCAGGTCGCTGATACGATGTAGATGCGGCATGTGCTATGTAAAATTATATGTTTACAATTCAAGACTCAACAAGATGAACATGAGGTGGTGCAAGAGACTTGATATGCAAGATGAATGGAATATGGATTCACGCATAACTTTTAAACAAAGAAAATTTTGGAGGACAACAGACTACAAAACATCAGCAAACTAACTCACACGAACACAAAGCTAGAAAAGTGGACGAGTCACGAAAAGAGGGGTTTTAAAGTGTTCGGCCTAAGGGAACTGGTGTCGGGGGAGAAATAAAAACACTCTTAGCTACCAGGGCACTTCTATAGGGGTTTTCAGTAAGGGTCGACAACAGTCTCCTAGTGGGGGTAGTGTAATCGAACAAGTTCATCCGACTAGGATAGAAGTGGTCATTATCCTGGTAGGACGAGGCTATAACGGGCAAAATGTAAGAATCAGGAATGACACACTTAGCCAAATATAAATCCAATTGAGCAGCTCTAAAGTTAGACTCTAATGAAACAAGAGGGGGCTCATTGCTCAAATCAGGATAAAAAACTTTCAGACTCAAAGTACTGTCTTCCGAAATAGACTCAGGTTTGGTTGCAACCCTAAGATCCATGGGTTCCATTTCACTTATATAAGGTGATAAATTTGATTGACTTACTCCCAACTCGAGATTATCTAAGTCGCCATCAGAATTTTTTAGAATTAAGTCAGAATTATCCAAAATTAAATCAGAATTATCCGGAGTCATCTCAGTAGGTGTTACAACTAAATCAAGATCTTCCAAATTTAATTCAACAGGGTTCAAGGTCAGATCAGTGTCGTTCGAGATCAAATTAATATCTTCCCGGCAGACCTTATCCAAAGGGATATCCATTATGAGATTAGGATCAGGATGGGCTAAGATATCAAAATTTGAGGATTCTAGATCTCCTAACTTAGGATTTACATCATGTAGGGAGTCTAATGTAATCACTTCAATTTCATCCTCAAAGAATGCTTCATTATCATTGATATCATTAGTATCCACAAAATGGATGCACTCAGTCTCAGGTTCAAGGGACATCTTTTTCTTAATATCTTCCTTTATTATAATCATACTTGTAGGGTCAAGGACTGGGGAGGCTAAATGTTGACAAGGACGGTTAGAAGTAGGTTTAAGTGGGGAGTCATAAGAAATTGGTCCAACAGAAGACCTACTAAAGGGTCGTTCATCAAGACTAAGTGAAGACCTACAGGGTGGGGCAGCAACCCGGATGTTACTAAGGGGTGGGTGGTCTGGACCACAGTAAGGTCTACGGGTTGTCCCAACGAAAGAGGTAGGGTGATGCTCTAGATGACGGTCACTAGTAGAGGGTCGGTATTTTAAATTAAGTTCTCGCCTCATGTCTTTCCAAGTAGTGTACTCACCGCGAGACTCTTTATGATCTTCCAATCTTGCCCAAAACTGAAGAGCTCGTCCTTTAAGGTGAGACCTAGCGATGCTAACCTGGTGGGATTCAGGGATATGACATGATTCAAAATAGTCATCTAGTTGTCTAGCCCATTCCCTAAAGTGGTAAGGATCTGAGGAACCATCGAAGGTTGGTAGACGATAGGGTGACTCTAAGTGAGGTCGTGGAGGCTTAGGCTCAGGTTTAGGGTGATAAGCTGAGTGGGGCATATAATTAGAGTGGGGATAGTCAACGGGTTTCTCCGTCATAATTCTAGTCATATTGCCCACTAGGTTAACGATGTCATCTAAACTCTTTTGGAGTCTTATCGGGTCCATGGGTAAGTGTCAAGTGAAACCTAATGAAGATTGGGTGGAAGGGACGTCATTTAGACACTCAGTTAAGCTCACTTAGACTCACTACAGGGTGCAGAAAATGTTTGGACAGCAAACCACAACGGTTGGTGAAGAAGCCTAGGTGTTTAGGATGGGTTTTGGGATGTGGACAGCACCTAAACACTAGGTTGGGGTCACCTAAAGCTCTCTAAATGTTGCAGAAATTTTCTGGACAGCACACTACAAGGCTTGAATAAATGCGTTAAGTGTTGGGTTAGGTGTCTAGAGTGTGGACAGCTCTTAAGTACAAGCTTAGACTCACCTAAATGCCACTAAATGGTGCTGGAAAAACTGGGACAGCAAGCTCAAATGTTTGTCTAAGCAACCTAAGCAATTAGGGATGTTGTTGTGACAAGGACAGCACTTAGACAATGAAGTAGACTTGCTTAAAGTGATGAAAACGATGCAGAAATTTAGAGGGAAGCAAGCAAAAACAGTGAACAAAAATTACTATGCAATGGTATGCATGCAAACAAGCTAAGGGACAGTTAAAGTAGACTCCTAGGATGCATCTAGCACATGTAATGCATGCTAGCCATGCTCTGATACCAAGATGATGTGATACGTACATGCGATGATGAGTTTCATAAAGAAAGCTTGCACGCTTAATTTTAGATAGAACAAATAATTATATCTTTATAATAATTTGAACGACGAGATAAAACATTAAGAACGGAAAAATGAGCTTACGGTTGAATTACACGGGTAAGAGTTAAGATCATATAACAATCAAGTCAATCTAACGTTGCGTACATGAATGGTTTTCCACAAATATCCCTAGACTAACAATAAGATTAGTTGCTATGAGAAGATCCCTCACACAACTCATCCAATTACTAGGTTTTAGCGGAGAAGCTTAGCATGATTTTCATGAATCAAGATATCACAACAATAGAGAAGTAGCTACAAAGATAAAAGGGTCGGATGATGAGTTTACCCAAAGAAATAGAAGACATGAAGCTTTAGTGGCTGTTTGAATGTTTGAGATGAAGTAGACGGCAACCAAAACCCTTCCTGATGTAGTGGAGAATAATCGAAAACTTTAGGACAGCATCCGAAGCTCTCCCGACTGGCTGGACAGCAGGAAGAGACGCCGAATTCCTCTGGACAGCAGCAGTTTGGTCTTGGACAGATCTGGGACAGCAACCTTTGAGGTGCGAGAGGCGTCGGACTGCTCTTCTAGGCTGCTAGAAACTCAGGACATCAAAGTGTGGGCGTCCACTGTGCTGGACAGCAAGATATCCCTGCTGGCGTAAGGAGGCAGCAAGGCGTAAGGAGGCAGGAAGCCAAACGTCAGGATAGAGGCAGTTTGGACATTGGGCGGTAAGAGGGAAAAATTGATTTCAAATTGCTTTCAAATTTCAGATTAGAAATCTGAAATAAAACTGTAATTACGTTGGAAATGGGGGAGGTATTTAGGAGGTAATTAATTAGTGATTAAGTGTGGATTGGAGATAGAAAAGAGCCAAGGATGGCCGGCCATAAGGGGGAGCTTAGAGGGCAATTAATTTTAATTAAGTGGGCCCTCTAGAGAATAAATAACTGTCATGCAAAATCTGAATTTTCAGTTTCAGATTTGGGCTGAAATACAAAGGTTTCCAAAAAGGATTTTTTCTCTTGGCACGTTGGAATTCACCATTAAATACCTAGGGAAATAATTAGGCACTTTTCAATGTCAGGTTTGCTTTATTAGGAACGTTTCCTAAATGATATACAGCCCTTTGGATCCGTTGGAAGCTAACAGGTAATGGAGTAATAAAATAAAAAAAGACAACTTTCCTAAGTAATCCAGAGAGAAATTAGGAAAGGATTTTGAAATATTGGAAATTGAATTTCAAGTTACGGGAGTAAGGAGGCTGGCGGGCTGGTGTGAAACGGTCCAGGAGTGGTGTGGAGGGGATGCCGGCAGAGAGGAAAGGGCTGATTACGGGCTGGAGCAGTTGGCCGGCGGCCAAATGCTTGGCTGGTCCCAAAGAGGCTGGTGGCAGGGAGAAAAACGGGAAAAGAAAAAAACAATTGCCTCAAATACTTCCTCCTCGAGAGGTTCCAATCCAAATCCCCACAATGACGATGAGCTCAAGAGACATGAAAGAGAATAAAAGAGCAAGAGAGAACCTAGAACTCACAAAGAGATCTAGCTTCTCCTACGAACTCACTAAGAGATCGAGGAGGGTGAAGAACTCACCAAGAGATCTTCTTGGACTCACAAAGAGAACAAGTAGTAAATTTTCATTTCATCATCCACCAACTCTTACATGAGAAATGGGCCATATAAATAGGCCTCAAAATGACAAAGAAAGTAAAGTACTAAAATGCCCCTTGGGCTACAATAGCTACCAAATACCCATAAGGGTAAAAACGGAAAAACATAAAATAAAAAAAACTACTACATAAAATGATGAAAATACAAATCATGATCGTGGTCGTCGATCTCCGGCATCTCCTGAAGGTACATGTGTCGAAATCGCTGCTGATGTCCCCATCAGAATGTGTAAGTGAAATAACATGAAAATCCTCCCTTGCAATCTATTGTGATAATTTCCTCTGACGTTGATCGCTCACTGTATCTACAAGCACTAAGTTTAGTTGTCTTTGCATTCAAATCCTACATCTAACTATAGCTAGCTAGCTTCCAGCTCCGCTAGGCTACAGGAACCCACCTAGCTATTCACAAGCCCTAAATTTCCCCCTACCATCACGCCTAAGGCAATTGTCCTCAATGCCTTCGATTTCTAATAAGATGAGATATATTTCCAACTTTACTACTATGCTTTATTGTACACATTCTTCCATATTTCTTCCCTAACTTATGTGCTCGATTATCACCTTGTAATAATATTTTTTTAATCATGGATGTTCTTACTATACATTAGCAAGAGGTTGTACCCTAGTGTATGCTTTTTGTTGATGATGTTCTTCTTGTTGATAAGACTAGAGAGGGAAATAAAGGAAAACTTGATTTATGGAGATCAACCTTAGAGTCTAAAGGTTTTCGTTTGAGTATACCTAAAATCGAATACATGGAGTATAATTTTAGTAATATATCTAGTGGGAGATTGTGACTTTGGGCAATCAAGTCATTAATAAGAGTACATGTTTAGATATCATGAGTCTATTATTCAAAGTGATGGTGAAATAAATGGGGATACTATTAGTAGAATTCAAGTTGGATGGTTGAAAAGGAGGAATGCATTGGCTCTATTGAGTGATAGAAAAGTATCACTCAAACGAAAGGGAAAATTCTATAAGATAGTGGTGAGATCTGCAATATTTTATGGTGCAGAATGTTGGATATTAAAAGAGAAGCATAAAATTAAGTTAAGTATTGCAAAGATGAAGATGCTCAGGTGAATGAGTGGCTTCACTCTTAGAGACAAAATGTGAAATGAGTATATAAGTGAAAAGGTTGAGGAGACTTCAGTGGCAGATAAGATTAGAGAGTCTCCTTAGATGATTTAGACACATAAAACGTTGGCCTTCTGATGATCTAGTTAGGAGAGTAGATGTATTGGATTTAACCTATATCAAATAAGATAAAGGTAGACCTAAAAGACTTGGTTAGAAAATATTAGAAATGACCTTTTATTAAATTTAAATGAAAATTTGACTCTTAACAAGACAATAGAGAAAAAGGATTGATGTAGTGGACCCCACATGGTGGGATAAAAGCTTCATGTTGTTGTTGCTGCTTTCTGTTTCAGGAGGGCTGGTATCTCCTATAAATTGTGTACAATTTCTATCTTTTTGAACATGAAAACATGCTTTATCAAGCATATTCTTCTTTATTTCGTCCCTAATTTATGTGGTTTCATGGCTTAGATATGACACTAGAGTCTTGACTCACTGCATGAATCACAAGGAACTTGTGCCTTCAAGGAAACCTGCTTTGTGCAGCCTTTGGCAGCTTCATCAAAAGATAGATTCAGGTCAACCTGTTAAAGTTCTCATAGGAGTTAGAAAAGCTAAAATAGAAGTCAGAGTACATGAGTGAATAATTATTAATCATCACTTTCAGTCACTATAAAATCCAAACCTGTATGTCAGCTGCATATGTCTCTCGTTCACTTTCAAAAACCTAAGACAGGGAAAGAAGTCACATCTCTTTCTTCACTCATAAGGACATTACGAACATGGAGACTTACCTCTGAAAAAACTCTGTAGAACGTAGCAGAGAAAGGATCATGATAGGCATTTTTGTACTTGACCGTATCCTCACCACCATAAGATACACTCTCAGCTCCATTAGAGAATCCCTTCCATTACGACAGCAGTTCTTATCAATATAACACACTAGAGCGCACCTCCCAAAACTTCGCCAAAAAAAGTAATAACAAAAAGTAAACTGACATGCTTTTTGCAAGCACTTAATTACTGAAAAGAGTAGAATGTGAGAAAAGATTAGTAATTTCGTCAATAATGGTGCGGATAAGTTACCATGTCATATTTTGTTCTTTTATCAGGATCACGCAATGTCTGAAATACACCATTCATAGCATATTAGAAAAGTAATATTGTGACTGTAATCAAGAAAAGAAGAGAACAACTGATAATTTGTAAAAAAAAACAACTAACCTCATAAGCTTCTCTAATTTCCTGAAACTTTCTCTTTGCTGCAGGACTATTTTTATTTGCATCAGGGTGATATTTTTTGGCAAGCTGCATATGAATTTAAATTTATTTGAAAACAATGAAAGCAATGAACAAACAATGCACACGAAAAAATTACAAATAGCAAAGCTTGCTCACGGTGATCGTCCTCAATTGTTAAAAAATATATTTCATTTCAAGGACAATGAAAGAAATTGCTCGGCAGCTTATTAGGAATTTTACAAGAACTATAGGAAAAGACGTGCCCTTGAACAACAAAAAAAGGGGAAATATCCCCATGCAGTGCACAATCTTTGTAATCAGCACATTTGAAAATTTTCAAATTAAAAAAGAGAGAGCTTCACAGATGAGAAGATTTTATCATGTAGATTATGAAGAAAAATTATTAAAACAACTTAAAACCATCTATTTTTTAATATATGCATCGGTATAACAGCTTAAAGTGTCCTGGACTGTAGATGAGAGCCGCTTGGAAGGCATAATCCTAGTTATAACACCAAACTAAAGGAGTTGAAAACAAAATTACAGAAATGTGTCATTTTTCATGTGACAAATTTTCAAATTTACCAAATATTTGCAAGACAAAGTGAATGCATTTAGTGATCATGCCAAGTATATAATCCAAATTGCGAGCTAAACAAAAGCAATGATCCATCACAAAGTGAATGCATTTAGTGATCATGCCAAGTATATAATCCAAATTGCGAGCTAAACAAAAGGATAAAAGACATAAAATTGCATTAACTACAATGAAAAATAAGTTTATCAGGAAAAACAAAAGTTCCATAACTAATAAATACTCATAAGGTATTTCACCAACCTTGAGGATAAAAAAAACTTATACCTCACAGCATTACTGCGTGAGAGAAAACCAACATTAAATCATATTATTATATCCATCCTAAAGTTTTACTATCCTGATAGGACTGCATGCTTACAAAAGCTAATCTTAGACCATCAAGAATAACCGCATGATTGTATAGTTCACACCATGGTCCTTACGAATTTTATCAGAGACATAGCAAGCACTCACTGCAAGCCACTCTATACAAGCTGTTTATAATGACAAAAATGAAGATTAACAGCATATTTATCTCTCATTTGTAATTCACAAGATCTACAAAACCTAAAACCCAATAATCTGCCTATTTATTGCCATGCCTGAGCTGACGCAGTTGCAACAACACTAAAAAAATATGTTTCACCACCATAGCAAATATGAAAAATGGACGCACAACGTGCCAAAAAAAATTGCAGAGAAAATGTCAAGCGACTTTTCCTGAGGCAAACACTAAATTACCAACACTACGGAATAGCAACCTTTACCATAAAACTATGTACATGGGTGTTAGAAGCCTGCATAAGGCTATTATACCCCGATCCAAAGAATGGTTTCCTAAAGATCAATTGAGCTTGACTCGAGCTCTAAAATACTTGCTCAAACTGGTTTTGTTATTTTCATTCAGTTCCAGCCTAGATCAAGCGTTAACCATGAATCAATAACAAGAATCATGGTTTAAAATTGCGCAATTAGAGGCGCGCCTCAAGGCGCGCCTTTGCGCAATTTCACCAAAAAACGCCTCGAGGCTTACGCAATTCTGGACCTGGCTGAGGCGTACGCCTCACCTGGACTGAGGCGCGCCTCAGAGGCGCAATTGCGCAATTCTGGGTGAGGCGTACGCCTCATAGAACCGGCCCCACCCACTTAAAATGAAGGCTTTTCACCCCCTTAATCCCGCACGGCTTCCCTCATCTCCGAAAAAAACCCCTCCCAGCTCTCTGTTCGCGAAACCGCACGCGTCCCGCACGGTCGGCCAAGCTTCCCGCCGCTCCTCCCGCCGGCGCCGCCCCTCTCCGGCGAAGTGAAAACTTCCGGCCACCCTCTAGGAGTACTCCACATTCGATTTTAGGTATTTTTTTTTAAGTTTAGGGAATTATTTTGCAAGTTTAAGAGAAATTAGGGTTTAGTTTTTTTTGATTTTTTTGGAATGTATTTGATTTTTTGCTTTAGGAGACATGGTTAGAGGTAAAGAAAAGACGAATACGTCATTGCGGAGGGACCCTTCTTGGAAGTATAGTGTACAAGTTGACATTGGCGGCGGCGAGAAGACCTATGTATATTTAAAGTGCAACTTTTGTGAGAAAGTTGTGAAGGGCGGAGTAACCCGCATGAAGGAGCACTTATCATGCTCTCACAAGAACGTAGCACCTTGTGCAAAAGTGCCGGACAATGTGAAGGAAGAAATATGTGCTTACATGAAGAAAACTACCACTGTCAAACACTTACAACAGCAGCAATTTGATGAAAGGGTCGACCAAGGTGCCTATTTTGGGAGCGAGAGTGGAAAGGGCTCCTCCTCCACTATACATAATAGAGGTGCACGGGGTCCTATGGATCAGTACATGACTACTGAAGGAGCAGATAGAGGAGAAGCAGATATGATGCCTGCAGGTGGTACTAGAGAGGGTCGGCGACAGGTTTGCATGGACATTGGGAGGTTTTTTTTTTGAAAATGCAATACCATTTAATGTTGTTACATCGCCTGCCTACTTCAGTATGATGCGGTCTGTAGGATTGTATGGAAGAGGGTTGAAAGCACCTTCTATGTATGAGTTGCGCACTTGAATTTTAAAAGAGAAGTTGCAGAACGCCGAGCGAACCATTGGTGAGATTAAAAGGACATGGATTGAGACAGGTGTGACTATAATGTCAGATGGATGGTCTGACATGAAGAGTAGGAGTTTGATAAACATCCTTGTCAACAATCCCTATGGTACAGTGTTCTTAAGATCTGTTGAAGCTTCTGATGAGGTGAAGAATGCTACATTTATTTTTAATTTACTTGATGGAGTTATTGAGGAGATTGGAGAGCAGTTGGTTGTCCAGGTAGTGACTGAAAATGCCAGTGCATACAAAGCAGCTAGTCAGATGTTGATGGAGAAGAGGACACACCTCTATTGGACACCTTGCGCAGCACATTGTATTGATCTCATATTGGAGGATCTTGGTGACTTACCTCAGCACAAGAGTGCTCTTGTTAGGGCGAAGAAGATTACAAAATTCATCTACAATCACTCTTGAGTCTTAAGCTTAATGAGAAAATTTTCAAAGAAAGAAATCATTCGACCTGCAACCACTAGGTATGTTCATATTTTTTACATTGTAAATCATTCCAACTGTATGTTCATAGTTTTAACATTTGGGCACAGTGAATCTATAGGTTTGCCACCTCCTATTTGACACTGCAGAGCTTGATGGAGGCGAGACAACCTTTGGAAGCCATGTTTACATCAACTGAATTGCTAAACTCTGCTTGGGGGAAGAAGAGTGAGGGAAAGGAGATAAGAAAGATAATTCTGAATGATAAATTTTGGGCTACTGTAACCTATGCCATTTTGAGCACGAGACCCTTAGTGCAAGTTTTACGCTTAGTGGATGCAGAGAAGAAACCAGCTATGGGTTTTATTTATAATGCTATGGATGAGACCAAGGAGATGATTGCACACAACTTGGGAGGAGAGGAGGCAAGTTATAGGGAGATTTGGGATATCGTTGATGCTCGGTGGGAGGTGCAGTTACACCGACATCTACATGCAGCGGCATACTATCTCAACCCTCAATTTCAATATTCAGAGAAAAAATCTTCAAATCCGGAGGTTAAGCTTGGTCTATATCACTGTATGGAAAGATTAATACCGGAGCAGGCAGATAGGGAGCTTGCAGATTTACAGCTTGTTCTGTTCCGGAATAAAGAGGGTTTTTTTGGTTTGAATGCAGCAAAAGCAACCATTTCTAAACGGTCTCCAGGTATAATTAATTTGGTAAATGCAATACACTTTATTCAGTTCTGAATTTTGATTATATTTTTTCTTAAAAACAGTTGAATGGTGGATCCAATTTGGTGATTCCACCCCTGAGCTACAGAGTTTTGCTGTGAGAGTGTTGGGCCTCACTTGTTCTTCTTCTGGGTGTGAGCGAAATTGGAGTACATACAGTCAAGTGCAAACGAAGAGAAGAAATCGACTATCTACACTCAGAATGAACTCCCTCGTATACATAATGCATAACAAGAGGTTAAGAGATAGGAGGTTGAGGAATAAGGGGTTGAAAAATGATGAGGACCCGTTGGTGTGTGATGATGTGTCGTCTGATAATGAGTGGTTCATAGATGATGAGGCAGATTTGCCATTATCAGACTTACAGGTAGAAGATCTAAATGTGGATGTATTGAGGGGCGAAGCAGATCAAACGGGTACATCCACTAGTACCACACCACACACATCTACTAGCTCTGCAAGTAAAGGTATATGTTCTCTGTCAGTCTGCCTGATAATGAGTGGTTCATCCAATTAATATGCTAATGATCTTTTCTTTTATTGAACAGGGAAGAGAAAAGTGAGTCATATTGATGATGATGACATGACATTCATAGATACAATTGGCGAAGAAGATTCACTTGAAGACCCATTTAGTGATGGGATATGATTTCATTTTATATGTTTTTTGTATTTTGGGAGTTTTGTTAAACTAATATTTTGTGATTTTGTACTTTGGGACTTGATTTTATTGCATCTACTTTCTTATTTTCCACTATTGCTATTATTTTCCTGCTAAAACACTTAATTTTTCATTTACGCAATTCTGTGTTCGTGAGGCTTACGCCTCAGACCGCCTCAAGGCTTACGCCTCGCCTCACGGACGAAAACCGCCTCGAGGCGCAGTTACGCAATTTTAAACCTTGACAAGAATTAAAAAGATAGTTTGAACTTGTAACTGAGAGTTGAGTTGAACAACCTAACATTAACAAGCATATCAATTATAAAGTAATATGCTGTAGGAAAGCAAACCACTAACAAAAGCCCTGCAGCAAACTTAACATCTAAAGTTAAAAAAGAGACTTAAACAAGGTTCTAAGAAAGCATCTTCTTATGACGCCAGAAGAAGAGCTATAATTAAGCTATTGAATGATCGGAAAAGTATATCATATTATAAAAAAGAAACTTGTCTAAGAGAAATGAGAAGATCATGGACTAAAATAAATAGACAGACTAATGTCAACCTTGGCTTGTTTGTACCATTTACAAACAGCATTGAAGCACATCCATTCAAGTGATGACAGTGACTGCGTTAAGTGTCATGATGTCTGTCCACCAATTGTTTGGATTCTCTATACCCCTAGCGGCACATGCCAAAGACCATGGCTAAGAATAAACTACAAGTATAAGGTGGGAACGCAGACGAGAAGAGAAGCTTTCAATATAAAGGATGAAAAAAGTAAGGTGGTAAATATTATTAATGGGCACAGGGCAGGGGAGTGGTTAAGTGGTGTAATTAAATAACAAAAGTTACATATAGCTGAAACTAATTTAAGCTTTAATAATCATATTCCCTTACAAGTAAAACACTAACATTTTGCTACAATAGATAAAACTTTAGTAATATGTTAAGCAAAGATTTTAGCTTTTAATAATTTATATAATAAATTAAATACTAAGGAGCGTGAAAGAACATGTATAAATCAGCCAAAAAAAGATATAGGAGTGGTAAGGATTTAGTGCAAGCGAAGTGCATTAAGGTGGAAAATCAAAAAGTACTTTTATTTAAAGAAGATATTTAAAAAAGGTGGATGAGATATTTTACTAAACTTTTCAACGAAGATTGTGAGAATATAATTGACTTTAGTGATCATAACATCCAAAATAAAAATAAAGATTTTTGTTTTTATTAGCGTATTAGTAAAACTGAAGTTAGAGAGGCTTTAAAGAAAATGAAGTATGGAAAAGCTGTTGGACCTGATGATATTCCAACAGAGGTGTGGAAATTCTTACAAGATGAAGGAATTTCTTGGCTTACTATACCTTTTAATATTATTTAAAAGGCTAAAAAGATGTCATATGAGTGGAGAATGAGTGTGTTGATTCCTAATTTTAAGAATAAAGGCGATGCACAAGATTGTGTGAATTATGGAAGAATTAAGTTAATGTGTCATAGTTTAAAACGTTGGGAGAGAGTTATGAAGCATAGGTTACGACATGATAATAATATTTGTCAAACTCAATTTGGATTCATGCCTGGTAGGTCTATTATGGAAGCTATACATTTATTGAGATGTTTGATGGAGAATCATAGAGAGAAAAATGAGGATCTTCATATGATATTTATTGATTTAGAGAAAGTATATGATAAATCTCTAAGAGAAGTGGTATGGAAAGTTCTAGAAAAAAAGAAGTTAATAATGCTTATATTCAAGTCACTAGGGATATATATGCATGTGCTTTTACTTGTGTTCAAGCACAAGGTGGTTTGACCAAGTATTTTCCCATTTCTAGTGGATTACATCAAGGATCAACCTTAAGGACATATCTTTTTGCTTTAGTCATTGATGTTCTCACTAGACATTTGCAAGAGGTTGTACCCTAGTGATGAGGACATCCGTAGGAGATTTCGACACACTTACCATTGGAGGAGTCGTCGAGCGACTGCTATGATTCATAGTCTTTATTTCTGATGTTTTATTTTATTCATGTAATTTATATTTTATGTTTTTCCAATTGTACCCCTATGAGGAAGTCGTCGTATGTTGTAGCCCGAGTGCAATTTCGTCTTTGTTGTTTTGTTTTAGAAGGCCTATATATGGCGGCCTAGTCATTTTATTTTGGATTATTGATGAATGAAATTTTCTTATTGTTGATCCCTTTTGTGATTTCGTCAGATTCTCAAGATCTCTTTGTGAGTTCTTGCGGAGGTGGTACTTGAGGTTTGTAGCTCTCTAAACTTTGTCTTTCCCGTACACCCCTCTTCTTCTTCCCTACCTAGTTGAAACCCCACCACCCTCTCAATCTCCCACCGCCACCCTAACTCCATCTCCGGCCTCCCTTGACCGGCACAACTACCAGCGGCCCACCCAAATCCCACGATCGACTGCCAGGCCGTCGGCTCCAACCTGCCGCCCCCTTAGCCTCCCACCTTGCCGCCGGTTTCCCCTTGACCCAATTCCTTTTGAATTTCAAATTCCCCTTGATTAAATTAATTTCCTAATTAGTACTCGTCTATTTAGGAAAGTCATTTAAGGGAATTTAAGTCTATTTTGAAATTCAAACCTTTTCCCTCTCATTATACACCAAATTAGGAAGTTATTTCAAATTTAATCAAATTTGAAATTAAAATCAGATTTGATTAATTTCAGATTTGATTAGAATCTAATTCCTATCCTTTGGGCCCCACCTACTTAATTCTCAAGCCCCTCTCTCCTCCTTACATGGCCAGCCACCCCACCCTCTCTCGCTCTCCCATTAATACACCATTAATCACATTCCCTCCTAGCCTAATTTCAAATTTAAAATTCTGAATTTGAAATTAAACCCCTCTTTTAATGGAAACCTGAAATTAAATTCAGGTTTATTCCCTCCCTCTCCCTCTAGCTCACGGGCCCCTCTCTTCCCAAACCACCACTTCCACCTCCTCTCTCCCTCTCTCTTCTCTTCTCCATTCATTACAACCATGAATGTCGAATCCGAAATTTAATCACGGATTCATGGAGGATTCTAACGGGAGAACCGACATCTCACGATCGTCTTTCTTTGATTTCTATCCGGGTTGGGATATTACAATAGACGGATACATCAACTGCATCTCGTATCAATTGGCGTTATCAGTTGAAGAGCACCTACCATCCGGCCGTTGGACGTTCATAAGCCGCCAGCCATCCCCATTACCGCCGATTCCCCCGCCCTCACTATGGATCGTCTGCGCCTTCCACCTTGTGGTGATCACCATCATTGTTTCGTTCTTCTTCTCCCGCCAACCTTAGAAATAGAAGAGTGATTGCGGACATCAAGGTGAGACGATCGCTTTGTTAACTGATGGATTCTAGTTGAACTAACCTTTGCATCGTTTTGTTTTGAATTGTTATTTTAAAAAATCTCGTAACTTTAGTTGTGATTGATTGTCTAATCGTAGTTTAATTCTCAAGAATTACTTTGAATCTCATTTGGGTGAACGTTAAGATTAAACTTTATCAATGCCTAACCATTTTCTTATTAATCTTATAAACAATTCCTGGTTTCACATCATTTTTGGTATCAGAGCATGGTAAGCATAGGTAACACGTGCTAGAAAACATCCTAGGGGCTTACCTAACCAACCATTCACTTGTTTGCATGCATTGCATTGTTAAAATAATTTATTTCATAGTGTTCCCTTGCTGTACAGAAATTTTCTGCACCTTTTAGAGAGCTTTAGGTGTCTCTAACTTAGGTTTTAAGTGCAGTCCTCACCCTAGGAACCTCCCTAATCACTTGGATCATTCATCTCCTTGCTGTAGTTTGTTGTCCCCTTCAAAACTGCGTCATTTAGAGGCGTTAGGAGCATATAACTTAATGTCTAGGTACTGTCCTTTGCCCATTTACCTACCCTAGTGTACCCTAGTACAAACAATGGACCCGGAAAACATTCAAGCAACGGTGGGCCTTATAGTAGGTCAACTTGGAACGGTTACACAGCAAATCCGAAACATCCAGACTGACTTAGCAAACTTTAGGCGTCAAACGGGTGAGCGACTTGATAACATTGAGCGTCTAGGAAACCCCGCTATTTACACCCCTTCTAGGCCGCATTCACCTTATGGTGATGACACCCGGACCGATTATGGACTACAACGAGATCACTATCGTCATAACCCTAGACCCAATCAGGACACCGTAGGAAATGAACCCACTTGGAGAGATAACGACGCTCAGCTACTAAAGAACATCCGTATAGACGCTCCAAGGAATAGGCTGACCCAAGGAAGTAGACCTGTCAAGGATTATATCTCTGCCTTTGATGACTACCTGATTCGTTGCAGTGGTGAGGAGACCACTACCCCAGCCCAGATCCTTTCAATGTTTAGAGCCGGCTTAAGAGAGGACCTCCGAAATGAGCTTTTCGCGAGAGGAATTGACACTTTGGTGCTCGACCTTGAAGAGTTTAGGACCCATTCTCACTCTAGGCATCCAGACTCCCGCTCAGGCCCATATAGAGCTTCTTCCAGTCAACCAAAAAACTCGACCTGCTGGTCCCGTAGTTAATCGACCAACGGCGAGTCAACCTCAATCACGCCCCGACTTTAAGGGAAAGACTCCTAATCATGATTCACCAAAGATAACCTCCGGAACCAAATGCTATAGATGTCATGGGTATGGACACATTGCCTCGCAATATTCTAGTCCATATAAGGTCACCATAATTGAAGATGTTGATGAAGAAGAGGAAGAACCTGATACTGATTTAATCCATCATGTAGACGATGAAGAAGATTTTTTTCGTGAAGAGGACCCCGTAGAATTACAAGTAGTTAGATGCACCTTGTCCCAACCAAAAACAAGTGATGATTGGCGTAGGACCTCAATCTTCCACACTTTCACTAAAATAGGGGACAAGAACTGCAAGGTCGTCATTGACAGTGGCAGTTGCATCAATACGGTCTCTTCCTCGATGATATCCAAACTTAATCTAAAGACGACTCCACACCCAAACCACTATAAAGTCACTTGGATTAATTCGACTGCCATGGAGATTAAAGATCGGAGCCTTATTCCCCTAGAATTTGTTGGATATCAAGAGAAGATTTGGTGTGATGTTTTGACTATGGATGTGGGTCAAATTATCCTTGATCGCCCATGGTTATTTGACAACGATGTCCATATTTATGGGAGGACAAACACCTGTGTGTTTGAGCATAATGGCAAGAAGATTAAGCTGATACCTTCGCAACCTAAACCCCCTAAAACTGACGTCAAGATTGCTCCCGTCAAACCTAACAAAGAATTACACTTCTTAACTACGAAAGAAGTAGAAATCCAACTCAACCAAGGAGCCCCTATGTATGCCCTTATAGCACGCGAAGCCAATGAAGAACAAGGAAACCTGGTGCCGATTGAAGTTCAGCCCCTTGACACGTTTGCTGATGTATTCCCATACGATCTTCCCAACCATCTACCCCCTTTAAGGGACATCCAACACGCAATCGATTTAGTACCCGAAGCCTCACTGCCCAACCTTCCCCACTACCGTATGAACCTGGAGGAGCACGCCAAGTTAAAAGAACAAGTGGTTGATCTGCTCCAAAAAGGATTTATCAAGGAGAGTTTAAGCCCATGCGCGGTCCCCTCCCTTCTAACCCCCAAAAAGGATGGCTCCTGGATGATGTGTGTTGATAGTCATGTCATCAATAAGATTACTATGAAATATCACTACCCCATTCCACGATTGGATGACATGTTGGACATGATGACCGGGGCAACTCTATTTTCCAAGATTGATCTTAAGAGCGGTTATCATCAAATCAAAATCCGTCCCGGGGACGAATGGAAGACGGCATTCAAAACTAAAGATGGGTTGTATTAATGGATGGTTATGTTGTTTGGCCTTAGTAACGCTCCTAGCACGTTCATGAGAGTTATGACTCAAGTTTTGCAACCCTTCTTAGGAAAATTTGTTGTGGTATATTTTGAAGACATCCTAATATATAGTAGCTCGGTGGATCTTCATTTAAATCACCTGAAACAAGTCTGTGAGGTTTTGAGGAAAGAACAATTGTATGCCAACCAGAAGAAGTGTATATTTCTCATAGACCGTGTCACTTTTCTCGGATTTATCATATCCTCCCAAGGAATATCAGCTGACCCTGAGAAAGTACGTGCGATTAATAAGTGGCCTGAACCCAAGAATATTAGGGATGTTCGGAGTTTTCATGGATTAGCCACCTTTTATCGGAGATTCATAAGGAATTTCAGCACTCTCGTAGCCCCTATAACTGATTGCCTCAAGAAGAGAGAATTCATTTGAACTACACATGCCTCTAGAGCTTTTGAGGAAATTAAGAGTAAAATGATAGAGGCTCCTGTAGTGCGTCTATCAAATTTTTCTAAGGTCTTTGAAGTAACTTGTGACGCTTCTGGCATAGGTATTGGAGGAATTTTATTACAAGGACACCCCGTTGCGTATTTTAGAGAGAAGTTAAATGATACCCGTCAACGGTATTCTACCTACGACAAGGAGTTATATGCGATCATTCAATCCCTTAGATATTGGAGACACTACTTGTTGCCACAAGAATTTGTGATATTCTCGGATCATAAAGCTTTACGATACATTAATTTGCAGAAGAAACTCAATGCCCGTCATGGTCGTTGGGTTGAGTTTTTGCAAGAGTACACTTATACAATTAGACATAAAGCAGGATCTGTGAATAAAGTTGTTGATGCCGTAAGTCGAAGGTTAATGATTACCCGAGAAATGAGTACTGAAGTAATCGAATTTGAACGACTTAAGGAAGATTATTTAGACTCCCCTGATTTTAAAGAAGTATATTCATCACTATCGACTAAGGACAAGCGAATTGTAGATGACTTCTTTTTGGAAGATGGTACTTATTTAAATCGCAGAAGTTGTGTATTCCCAATACGTCACTCCGAGAATTCCTCGTTTGGGAATTACACGTTGGAGGCTTAGCTGGGCATTTTGGTCAATCTAAAACCATTGCTGTCGTTGAACACCGATTCTTCTGGCCCAGTTTGAAGCAGGATGTGGTTAGGTTGGTCAAGAGATGCCACACATGCCAATTAGCCAAGCAAAGAACACAAAATACCATCCTCTACACACCCTTGCCTATACCCCACTTCTCGTGGCAGAACATTAGCATGGCCATTGTTTTAGGGCTACCCAAGACTATCAGGATGCATGACTCAATATGTGTAGTAGTGGATAAATTCTCTAAGATAGCACATTTTCTCCCATGTTCCAAAACATTTGACTCTTCTAGGATTGCTAAATTGTACTTTGATGAAATTGTCAGACTTCACGGGCTCCCTAAGACTATTGTGTCGGATCGAGATGCAAAATTTACTAGCTATTTTTGGAAAACGTTATGGCTTAAGAAGGGTACTAAAGTGCAGTTCTCTACCGCCTTCCACCCTCAGACAGATGGTCAAACGGAAGTTGTTAATAGGAGTCTAGGTAACCTCCTTAGGACTTTAGTAGGCGAACATATTAAAGAGTGGGATTCTAAGTTGCCTATCGCCGAGTTTGCTTATAATAATTCTGTTAACCGAACCACAGGCATGAGTCTAGCAGAAATTGTATAAGGGTACCAACCTAGACAGCTAATAGATTTAATTCCCATAGGTCCGAAGCTTAGAAATTACATGCTAAATAATAATGCTTATGTATTAGACCTTCCAGAAGGTTTCAACAAGAATCCTACGTTTAACATTGAGGACCTAGTGGCCTTCGAAGGACCTGATTTTAACCCTGAAAATCCATTAAATATTGAGCCTTGTGTGACCATACCAAGTGAGATCCTAAGCCTACCTCCACTCCCTAAAATTCCTACAATACCTAATGCGAAGAAGATAGAAACTATAATCAATGATGAAATCATCTCCAGAAAGGATGGCGGGCGCCAAAGAAACCTAGTCCAATGGAAGGGGAAGCCAGAGACGAAAAATACATGGCTGGATCATGACGAGATACAAAGACTGGACCCTGACCTTCTGAAGCTGTATGAGAGTTCTCAAGACCCTTACTCGACAAGGTCGAGCTTTCTCCCACCTGGGGAGAATGATGAGGACATTCGTATGAGATTTCGACACACTTACCATCGGAGGAGTCGTCGAGCGACGGCTATGATTCATAGTCATTATTTCTGATGTTTTATTTTATTCATGTTATTTATATTTTATATTTTTTCATTTGTACCCCTATGAGGAAGTTGTATGTTGTAGCCCGAGGGAAATTTCGTCTTTGTTGTTTTGTTTTAGAAGGCCTATATACGGAGGCCTAGTCATTGTATTTTGGATTATTGATGAATGAAATTTTCTTATTGTTGATCTCTTTGTGAGTTCGTGAGATTCCCAAGATCTCTTTGTGAGTTCTTGCGGATGTGGTATTTGAGGTTTGTAGCTATCTAAATTTTCTCTTTCCCGTACACCCCTCTTCTTCTTCCCCTACCTAGCCGAAACCCCACCACCCTCTCAATCTCCCACTGCCACCCTAACTCCATCGCCGGCCTCCCTTGACCAGCCCAACTACAAGCGGCCCACCCAAATCCCACGGCAGGCTGCCAGGCAGCCAACTCCATCCTGCCGCCCCCTTGGCCTCCCACCTTGCCGTTGGTTTCTCCTTGACCCAATTCCTTTTGAATTTCAAATTCCCCTTGATTTAATTAATATCCTAATTAGTACTCTATTTAGGAAAGTCATTTAAGGGAATTTAAGTCTATTTTGATATTCAAATCTTTTCCCTCTCATTATACACCAAATTAGGAAGTTATTTCAAATTTAATCAAATCTGAAATTAAAATCAGATTTGATTAGAATTTAATTCCTATCCTTTGGGCCCCGCTTACTTAATTCCCAAGCCCCTCTCTCCTCCTTACATGGCCGGCCACCCCACCCTCTCTCTCTCCCATTAATACACCATTAATCCCCTTCCCTCCTAGCCTAATTTTAAATTTAAAAATCTGAATTTAAAATTAAACCCCTCTTTTAATGGAAACCTGAAATTAAATTCAGGTTTATTCCCTCCCTCTCCCTCTAGCTCACGGCCAAGCCCCTCTCTTCCCAAACCGCTGCTTCCACCTCCCCTCTCCCTCCCTCTTCTCTTCTCCATTCATTACAAACATGAATGGCTAATCCGGAATTTGATCACAAATTAGTGGAGGATTCCAACGAGAGAACCGACATCTCACGATCGCCTTTCTTTGATCCCTATCCGGGTTGGGATATTACAATAGACGAATACATCAACCGCATCTCGTAGCAATTGGCATTGTCAGTTGAAGAGCACCTATCATCCGGCCGTTGGACGTTCATAAGCCGCCAGCCATCACCACTGCCGTGGGTTCCCCCACCCTCGCTACAGATCGTCTGTGCCTTCCACCTTGTGGTGATCACCATGATTATTTCGTTCTTCTTCTCCCGCAAACCTTAGAAATAGAAAAGTGATTGCGGACTTCAAGGTGAGATGATCGCTTTGTTAACCGGTGGATTCTAGTTGAACTAATCTTTGCATCGTTTTGTTTTGAATTGTTATTTTAAAAGATCCCGTAACTTTAGTTGTGATTGATTGCCTAATCGTAGTTTACTTCTCAAGAATTACTTTGAATCTCAATTGGGTGAACATTAAGATTAAACTTTATCATTGCCTAACCATTTTCTTATTAATCTTATAAACAATTCCATGTTTCACATCTGTGTCTGCTTTTTGTTGATGGTATTCTTCTTGTTGATAAGACAAGAGAGAGTTGAAGATAAACTTGAATTATGGAGGTCAACCTTAGAGTCTAAAGGTTTCCATTTGAGTAGATCTAAAACTGAATACATCGAGTGTACTTTAGTAGTAATAGATCTAGTGGAAGGTTTGTGACTTTGGGCGATCAAGTCATTAATAAGAGTACACGTTTCAGATATCTTGGGTCAATTGTTCAGAGTGATATTGAAATAGATGGGGATATTATTAGCAGAATTCAAGTTGGATGATCGAAGTGGAGGAATGCATCAGGCTTGTTGTGTGATAGAAAAGTCCCCCTCAAACATAAGCGATAATTCTATAAAATGGTGGTGAGGGCTGCAATGCTTTACGGTGCAGAATTTTGGCCATTAAAAGAGAAGCATAATATTAATTTAAGTGTTGCAAAGATGAGGATGCTCAGGTGGATGAGTGGCTTTTCTCTTACAGACAAGATACGAAATGAGCATATATGTGAAAAGGTTGGAGTAGCTCTACTGGAAGATAAGATTAGAGAGAGTCAGTTTTAGATGTTTTGGTCACATAAAATGGCGGCCTTTTGATGACTCGGTTAGGAAAGTAGATGTATTAGATTTGGCTTATGTTAAGAAAGGTAGAGGTAGACCAAAAAAGACTTGGTTAAAAAATATTAGAAATGACCTTTCTTTTTTAAATTTAAATGAGAATTTGACACTTAATATGACACAATAGAGAAAAAGGATTCATGTAGTTGAACCCACATAATTGGATAAAGGCTTGATGCTTTTGTTTTGATAAAACTTTAGCACGTAAACAAATAACAGACATTTATGGGCCAAAACATTAAAAATATTTGCTATTATAATTTACGTCCAGTCCACTGAATGCTCATTTACAAGCCTTATTTCAGAATCTGATAATTAGAATAACTTAATCTGGTTGCTAAAACTAGAAAGGATAGAGTGAAAATGACTAAACTAAAGAAAACATGGCCATTAGCATCTTACAAAAAAAACATAATGAAAAAAGTATTATTCACATGCAAATGGATAGGCTCTAAAGGTAATTGGTTGGATGTTGTTGCAATAGACTCAACACAACTTCAACTAACAACAAATACTGATGAGGACATCTGACCCTGGAGAGTCTACCAAAGGCGTGGTCGTCGATCTACGGCCATGATTGCACCACTTTATTTTTTTATTATCATTGTATTAGATTTATTATTGATGTATTAATTTATGAGTTGTATTGTATTTTTTCTTTTTATGCCCCAACTTGAGGGCCTAGTCATGTGTACGCCCTGGGGGCAAATTGGTCTCTTTTATTTTTCTATTATATTGGTTATTTAAAGCCTCCTCCTCCTTCTTTGAGGAGCTAATGAATGATAATATGAAATTTCTGCACTTGTCTATTTTTGGAGAGCTTGAGAGTTCTTGGAGAGATTGAATTCCCTAGGTGAGGGAATCGGATCACCCACCAGTCGCAAGAAGCATTCGGTCTCATGATTACCTTCTACTTTCTTCTTCCCCTTCTCCTTCCCCATCCACCACCGGTCAAACTCCCTCCAACCCGCTAGTCAAGCACCCATCCCTTCCTTTTTCTCCCTTAAGCCGCCAATCCTCACAACCCCCTCCCTCACCCAACTGAAACCCCACCTCCCCTCCCAAAGTCCAGCCGGCCACCCCCGCCTCCTCCTCCACCCGTCGGCCACAAGTCACACCACCACCAACCCAAGTCACCGGCCCCTAATTATTTTCCCTCAATTTCCCTATTTCCTAAATTATTTGCTATTAATTTGGAAAGTTTTAAACTCAAATTTAAATCAATTTGAATTTCAAATCCTTTCTTAAATTAAATTACCCTGTTTTAGGAAACACCCTTCAATCTTAGATCGATTAAAATCTGAAATTAATTAGCATTGATTGATCCTCCACATTCAATGAATGAGGACACTTCTCTCTCCTCTCCTCTAGTTTCCTTGCATCTAGAGGGCCGAAACCCTAAAATTCCTTTGCCCAAATTGCTGTCCAGATCTCTAGACAGATTTTTGTGTGCTGTCCAGAATTTTCCAGTGCCAAAACTGTAGTCCAGATTTTGTGTAGCTGCTGTCCGGACGTTCCTAGCTCTTGTCCAGTAATTTCAGCAAACTCCTATTATTGTCCCGCTGTCTGGAAAGTCTTGGATCGCTGTCCAAAAGGTTCCTGAACCTTGAAATTGCTGTCCACCGTTGTATGGCCGATCCTGAACAAGAACACGGGTTCATTTACGACGCCCAAGGCCATGTCGATATCCTCAACTCCCTATTTTTCGACCTCAACCTAGAGATTGACCAAACTGTGGAGGACTACGTCGAGAGGATCGTCTTCACCCTCGCTGAAGCCATTGACAAACAACTCTACTCTATGCAGTGACGGATTATTTCCAAACCCTGACGAAGGTAAACTCTTCTTCCAAATTTTATATCTTCTGAATTTCTCTCAATTGTGGTCATAATTGATTCATGAAGGTTGTGTTAATTCCCTCCGCTAAGCCTAGTATTCTAAAGAGTTCAGTAAGGGATCTATTTTCATAGTGACTAGTCTCATTGTTAACTTAGGGATTTTTCGTTGAAAATCTTTCATGTATGTTATGCTTGAGTAATTGATTATTTCGTGATCTTAACATTTAGTCGATTGACTTGGCCTAAGCTAGTTGCACCCCTTATTTGTTTTATTTCATCGTTTAAATCACCACAAATTTAATAGTTAATATTGTTCTCTAAATTAAAGCGTGTAAAATTCTTAATTAACATCGCCTAGGCATTTAAGTCCTGCATCAAATACAGGCCTTAAAACTAGCCGAATGTAGAAGCAGGGTAATAAAGCTAACATTGTTGTTGTTTATGCTTCTAATGATAACTTTAACTTTTGAACCCTCTCGTATCAAATGATAATTAAACAGAATAAGATTTTAATATATAACGCCTCCTACGTAGGAGAGTCATACAAGCAGAAATGGGATTTAATATGTAGAATTTTACTACTTGAAATGATAATTTCAACTTGTGAAACCCCTCACATCTAACAATCATAAAGAGAAATATGAATTTTAATATATAGTAGCTATAGGAGATTCATACAACCATATAGCGCATAATGGAAAATCCAAATAACCAAAGCACGGCCATTGCAATCATGCAAAATTATGAATAATTTATTGAAGCATGTGCCGAATAGTATCCCGCAAGAATAAGTTGAGACTGGTTAATTAAAAATGAATAAAATAAAGCAAAAGCAATGCATTTCCCATATGTATATTATCAAGAAACCAACAGAAAACAGAATATATTGAAAACATTGTGAAGTTCTTTATATATTGACATACTTCATTAAAAGCAGTCAACAGCAGTCAACAGAATATGAAAAGCATAACAATAACAAGTAGAAAATGGGGTTCTATCTGTAACTTGCATTGTGGAATGCTTTCTTAATGTCCTCTGGTGTAGCATCATTAGAGATGCCAAGAATTTCATAGTAGTCTCGTTCCATAGCATTACTAGATCCTGCAAGAGATGAGACATTCAAGAAATACACATCTGAAACAATTTATGACAGCCAAAAAAGTATCCAAAAAACCGCTGATTTGCAAATATTATTTTACCTGTGACATGAAAGGACCTGATTTGAAATGATGTAGCAACTTTAAGGATGATATCAGGTTGTCCAAGAAACTGACCACGCCCATTCAATGCTGAAAATAATGGGTTTTGCCAAGTACTGAGTGTCAAGGAAGGCACAACGCTAGAAAATTTTAATTGCAATGAATGCTATTTATCTGAGATGAGATAATCATATATCACTACCTATATAAAATCGCTATTTCAATGCTAAGGTCTTTCTTATATCTGATCCTATGGTACTTCACTTTATAAATTTATATAAGCTAACTATTTTTCTCCAACGCAACTTTCAACAAAATGCTAGCACTTACAATCAAGGCCACAAGGAGAAAGAAAGTTGGAATGCCAAACATATAACAAGTTATTTTCAACCGAATACAACATTATGCTTTTTTGTCATTCCGCTTTTAATCCTATAAACCTTTTAGGCACCTCCCCACCAAATATTATTTTTTAAAAATTGACGTGTCATATCAACCCATATAAATTTAGCAGCAATACTTCACTAATTATATTAAGCATGCCCCTTAATTTTGATTCAGTAAACTCATTTCATTGGGAGTCACCCATATTATAACATTTGAAGAAATCTTCTAAGTTTCAATCCATTTTAAAAAAATTTCTAAAATTACACTTTCCATCAAATTCAAAAATATATATATATTAAACCTCATGTAAGCTACTTTTTAATGATATGCATTCCCTAAAAGCGACATATTGTATGACCTGATTACAGTGAGAAGTGTGCAAGGGTCGCTGCACCGGTGCCCCGGTGTAATGTTAAATAGGCAATGGTTCCCACATGATGGATGGATGTGGGCAAAGAAGCTAGTCCATGAAATTAGAATTATGATAGGATCTTAGAAAGTATGTTCCTTTATAGGCAAAGTAATGGAATAAATTGATAATATGATTCATAGGAAGAAAAATATTATATGCATTCAGAAAACTAAATGAGTTGGGCAGAAAGCTATGGAGAATAATAGTTAGGATTTAAACTATAGAAAGAGTTTTTATTGGAAAAAATTTAAATGAACAAAAAAACCTCTTGAAGAAAATTTTTACTTGAGGAGATTTAAATGGCTATATTGGCAGAAAGATAGATGATTTTAAAAGCATTCATGGTGTCTATGGATTAGGACCGACTAATCAACGTGGTAAGACTATTAGATTTTGCTCTAGTTTATGATTTATAATTGCTAATACCTTATTTAAGAAAATATATGAATATCTCATCACTTATAAGGATGGATACAATAAAACTCAAATTGATTATTTTCTTATAAGAAAAATTGATTGTTTAAATTGCAAAGATTGTAAAGTTATTCCGAGTAAAAGTTTATGTATCCAATATTGCTTATTAATTTTGAATTTTAAGATGAATGGACATAATATGAAAAATAAAGTAAAACTTTGTTCTAGGATTATATGGAGGTATTTAAAGAACACTAACAAAATGTTTTTGAGTAAGATTTCAAATCTTAAGATTTTGTTCGTGCATGAGATAGCTAATGTTATGTGGGAAAAAATAGCTAGTAATATTAAAAATATTGCAAAAGGTGTGCATCGAGTATCAAAAAGAAAACTTCTAATAATAAAAATAATTGGTGATGGAATCGAAATGTACAAGAAAAGATCAAAAATAAAAAGTTTTGTTATAAAAATTAGTTTAGATGTAAAACTCTAAAAATTGGAAAAGATATAAAGATGCTCGTAAAGGGTCTAAGAAAGCAATCTACGATGCAAAGTTTTTTTACTTTTAATGATTTATACAATAGATTAGATATTAAAGAGAGCGAAAGATATATGTATAAGTTAGTCAAATAAAGATATATGAGTAGTAAGAATTTAGTTCAAGTAAAGTGCATTAAAGATGAAAATCAATAAGTATTTTTTTAAAAGAGAGTATTCAACAAAGGTGGATGAGATATTTTGCTAAGCTTTTCAATGAAGATAGTGAAAATATGATTGACTTTAGTAATCTTAGCACTCTAAATGAAAATATAGATTTTTTTTATTTTTATCAGCATATTATTAAAATTGAAGTTAGAGGGTCTTCAAAGAAAATGAAATGTGGAAAAACTATTATACCTAATGATATTCTAATAAAAGTGTGGAAATGCTTTGGAGATGAAGAAATTTCTTGGCTTACTAAACTTTTTAATATTATTTTGAAGGCTAAAAAGATGTCAGATGAGTGGAGAATAAGTATATTAATTCCTATTTTTAAGAATAAAGATGATGCAGAAGATTGTGCGAATTATAGAGAAATTAAGTTGATGTATCATACTTTAAAACTATAGGAGAGAGCTATGGAGCAAAGGTTACGTCGTGATACTAATGTTTCTCAAAATCAATTTGGATCCATATCGGGTAGGTCTACCATGGAATCTATACATTTATTGATAGGTTCGATGGAGAAGTATAGAGAGAATAATGGTGATCTACATATAATTTTTATTGATTTAGAGAAAGCAAGTGATAAAGTTCCAAGAGAATGGCTATGGATAGATCTAGAAAAGAAAGGAATAATGCTTATATTCAAGTAATTAAGGATATGTATGCATGAGATGTTACTTTTGTTCATACTCGTCAATGGCGAATGGCACACCATGGCGCAAAGGTCCCATCGGAAATATGGCGCATTGCACATGGCACTGCACGCGCCATTTTGAACACGGCGCAAAATAAAAAATAATTATTAAAAAAATTGGTGTTTGATGGATATTTGCAAGAAAATTTTTTTATTGTAGCATTATTTCAATTTTTTTATGCACAACAATGCATTTAAGCAAGCTTGTTTAAACAAGCATTTACAAGATAATCTGAACAAATAAAACAATCAAACCTATTTGAATACAAGAATTTCATTATTCGTTTTTGCATAACTATAAATTTTTCAGATATTATGCTTTGCATTCATATCATTATGATAGAGGGTAGCATTAAACGATGATTCTGTTAGACTTTATCATGACTAGAAAATAATGAATTCAAAACTTCCACTCATTTAAATAACTGCAAGAACCTCAAGAAGGGCATTGTAAATTTAATAATACAAGAAAATGATAAGAAGAAAAAGTAGGGAAGGAGATATGCGAAAATATAACAAAAATAAAGGAGAGAAGTTCGAAAAAAGTAGAGTGTTGTGAATATCCATGAAGGGAGGAGGAAGAAAGGAGTACCCTGACGCTTGAAGGAGGAGAAATACGTGCTAAATCCCGGGGCGAAATTGCAAAATCTGGCATCCGTGAGGTTTCGCTTCAATCAAGCATGAGGGAGGCGGAATCCATACAGTCGTGAGTATTATGGCTTTGGCTGCAGAGATCAGGCGTGAATAGGGTTGAGGCAAGATATTTTAAAGTTTAGTTAATAAATAAATAACTAATAATATAAAATTTTTTATCATATTATTTAGAAATTAAAATTATATAAAAATTTAAAAATTATATAACCTAAATAGAAATTGTAAGCGTCGTATACTATTGCGCAGACATGGCACAAATGGTGCTCGCCAACTTGAACTTGTGCATCGCGCCATGCAGATGGCTCCGTAGGCGTGCGGCGTGCCGCATTGCGCTATGCGCCATGATGCGGGCCATTCTACACCATTGAAAAGTATGCTTGTGTTCAAACACAAGATGGTTTAACTAAGTATTCTACTATTATAGTTGGATTACATCAATTATCAGCCTTAAGCTCATATCTTTTTGCTTTAGTCATGGATGTTCTTACTAGACATTTGCAAGAGGGTGTTCTCTGGTGTATGCCTTTTACTGCCGCTATTTTTCTTGTTGATAAGACTAAATATGGAGTTGAACGTAAACTTGAATTATGGAGGTGAACCTTAGAGTCTAAAGGTTTTCGTTTGAGTATATCTAAAATCAAATACATGGAGTGTAAATTTGGTAGTGATAGAACTAGTGGGGGTTTGTGACTTTGAGCGATCAAGTCATTAATAAGAGCATGTGTTTTAAATATCTTGGATCTATTGTTCAGAGTGATGGTGAAATAAATAGGGATATTACTAGTAGAATTCAAGTTAGATGGATGAAGTGGAGGAATGCATCGGGTTTGTTGTGTGATAGAAAAAGTACCACTCAAATTTAAGGGAAAATTCTATAAGATGGCGGTTAGACACTTAGACCTGCAATGCTTTATGGTGCAGAATGTTGTCCATTAAAAGAGAAGCATAATATTAAGTTAAGTGTTGCAGAGATGAGGATGCTCAAATGGATGAGTGGTTTTACTCTTAGAGACAAGATACAAAATGAGTATATATGTGAAAAGATTGGAGTAGCTCCAGGCCTCCAGTGACATATAAGATTAGAGAGAGTTGCCTTAGATGGTTTGGTCACATAAAACGGCGGCATTCCAAGGACCCAGTCAGGAGAGTAGATGTATTAGATTTAACCTATGTTAAGAAAGGTAGAGGTAGACCTAAAAAAGGCTTGGTTAGAAAATATTAGAAATGACCTTTCTTTATTAGATATAAATTAGAATTTGACTCTTAACAAGACACAATGGAGAAAAAGGATTTATGTAGCCGATCTCACGTAGTGGGATAAAGGTTGATGTTGTTGTTGGACCGCATTGCATGATAAAAAGATGAATTGCAATAGCATTGGGAAATTTGATATCAAACGTACTCAGCATTCGGTTGATGGAGATTGAGATACCCGAAATAAAACTTTATCATCATACCTTCTAACTTTTAAAACAGAAATTGGATTCTTGACCTAGATAAACTGCATATAATGTATTTAACGCAATCCAAAATATCAAATAAAAGAACGAACCAATGAAGAACATTTTTGTTCAGTTGAGAATTACAAGTATAGCTGTTAGAAAGTGATCTCAGAAATGGTAAGAACTCATCTCTTCTTCCCGTCGCAAGACCCTGGGACAACCCCGGGACATGAGGCGCTAGCTGTTTTAAAGCCTGAAAGAGACGATCAGGAGTAAAACATAAATAAATTAAAAACGGACAAAAAATTAACAATTCAGAAAACAACTATTGAAAAGATAAGGCTATGAACCTTTCCAGCTTGCAGTAAAATGGACCTGGGCACAAACCCTAGTGCGCTTAATCCGCTCATCCCAAGGTAGACAGACAGACAAGTGCCCCTTCATTGCTCCATAACGAGAAAATAAAGACGAGGACTGGCGAAGGATTGGAGAATTGGTCGACTCAATTGACCTCTGAAGCCAAAAAACGTAGATCACTTGATCAAACGCGAAGCCCGGCAAAGTTACGAGACCTTCGAAGCCGGGAAGCCTTAAGAAGCTGCGTAGATTTTCAAAATGGGAAATTTGCTTTTATATAATTATATGCATAATATAACTTATTTTAATTTAAATTTTTAGGCCATTAAATATAGATGCAATATTAGATAACAAATAAAATTTTATTAAATTTTTAATATGATTTTATCAAAATTTATTAAAATGAAATTTTTATTTTGAAATATTAAATTAAGTTTAAATATCATTTTACATATCATCTTTTAAATGTTAATTTTGAAATTTAAATTGTCAAATTTACTATAAATATGTATAATATATTGTATATGATTAATCAATTAATTTTAAATTATATTTATATTAAAATATTTTTAATTTATATTTCATTTATCTTAAAATAAATATAATATTTATAAAATTCATCATATTAAAAAAAATTAATATTTCAAAATTTGTAATTAATCTGATCCAAAAGTTTTTGGAAAATAATTTAAAAAATGATATTTAATTAATTTTAATATTTCAAAATTAAAATTTCATTCTAATAAAACTTTGATAAAATTATATTAAAAATTTTAATACAATATTATTTTTATCTAATATTGTAATTATATTAAATGGACTAAAAATTTTAATCTAAATAAATTTAGGTATAATTGTTTATTTTAATTACTTTTTTTGAATAATTATATTTATAAATTAAATGCTAATATTTAAAATAATATTTATACAATATTATTAAAAAATAATATCTCCCACCATCTCTCTCTTACTATTTATATATCTGTCTCTCCCCATCCTCTCTCTCTCTCCCCCTTCCTATTTCTCTCTATCTTTTCACTTTTGTTTATTTATAGGACATTTAGAATAGGGATGTCAATTTTTGACACGACCCGAACCCGATCAGAAAAAATCCGGGTTCGGGTCAACCCGAACCTGAAACGGGTCGGGTTCGGGTTGAACAAATCAACCCGTTTTAAAAATCGGGTCGAGTTCGGGTTGACCCAGTAACCCGAAATTGACCCGAAAGTGACACGAAAACTCATATTTGACCCAAAAACCCGAGATTGACCCATTTTTTACCCGACTTTGACCCGAAAATCGAATATTGACCCGATTTTGACCCGAAAATTACCAATTTTAGGTCAACTTCGGGTCATTCGTGTCGGGTCGGGTAGACCCAGACCTGAATCGGGTCGGGTTTGGGTCTGGAAACCTGACCCGTTTTTAAAACCGGGTCGGGTTCGGGTTGACCCGAACAGTGCCGGGTCAGTTTCGAGTTCGACCCGAACCCGACCCGCCGACCCGAATTGACACCCCTAATTTAGAATGTATCAAATTATTTGACGTCATATCATTTAATAATTTTGCTTCTTTTTAAATTGTTTTCTAAATACGCTCCTTACACTAAATTTAACAAATAATACACTCCTTCAATTTTGGCCTTTCAAAGCATACATTTTCAGCATTTGGTAAAAATTCACAGCAATGATTTCTATCTACTTATCAACTTCAGATGTTAGATATGTTTTTTTGTTTATCTTTAAAACTTAAAAATAGCCTTTGTACTCTAAACTCGAAACACTTAGCCATTAGATTTAAGTTTATCTAGTAGATTTGATGTTAGAGTCATTTTCTAACTGCATTTATTATTAGAAAAATAATTAAATCAATATTGAATAATCTTAACAACAATCCAGCCATGAACAAAATTTATTGCTCAACTAAGGAATCTCCCTTTAAGCACTTCTTTATAGCTCCAAAAATTTAGTTTTTTTATACCTTCATTTGTCAGTTATTATTGAGGATGGTTAATGATGACGAAAATGTCTGTAATCCTTTGCATTCAACATTTGAGGGAAGAATTTATAATATATATATATATATATATATATATATATATATATATATATATATATATATATATATATATAGGGAAGAAACACCGCATTTAATATTGTTGTTTATTTTAGTGACTAGGTTAAATCTTTATGTATTCCAAAATGATATCGAATTTGAAAATATGACAATAAGTAGCTATCTTGTTTAAGAGCTATTTTGATGGAGACCTTAAAAATTCTCTTATGAATTATAAGAACCAATATTATTTATGGAAACTTGAGTAATAATTCTTTATAGATGATGTCCTTCTTAAATATGATAAGCATAGTACTATCTTTATGGAAATGGCTCTTATTGTTGCAAATGATGATGCATTTTTTAGCTACACCTGATGAGTGCTAAGTTAGTGCACTACTAAACATATGTAGAAAAGATTTGTGTCACAGCCAAGTATACTATAACTGAATATAAAGTATCATTACAGTATTGAATTTACAAAGTCATTCCATATGCGAGGAAAAGATGTGATGAAATTGCTTTGGGATAGAGTACCAAGAATGTCTAGCTAGAAGAGTAAAAAGATGCTCACAACAAGAATTTTTTGCCATGGCTCATGATTAAAGATGTAATTGTTAATTTTCTTATGCTATAGGAATATAAAGAGGTGATGAGAAGATGTATATAAGGAATTAATATTTTTTCTTTCCTATTTTTTGGAGGCTGATGTAAATCCTAAGCTACTAATGGAGCTGATGAGGATGATGTTTATAATCCCATTATACATACTCCTACTCAACCTCTCATAATTAATATTATAAAGAAGAATTTAAGTATCCCAATTCTTTGTCAGAAAGAAGGGGAGATATCAAAAATACCACCAAGTCCAAGTCAACTCATTATATCTGAAGAAGGGAGAAAGTAAATCTATATATGAAGAAGGGAGAAAGCAATTTATATCATTATTTTAGAGTTAATAAGTGGTTAAATAAGGCTGAATAATAACTAAATAAGGTTATAGATAACCAAATAAAGTTTGAGGATAATTTAGATACTCTAACCAATTATGTATACAATTTTTTTGCATAGGTCATATCATGAAAGGAAGTGGATGATAAGAAAGAAAGTACTTGTTACTAACCTAGCTTTTGATGAGACGTAGCTAGAAAAGGAGATGGAGTAGTTAGAGGGTCAAGCAATTACTCTTGAATTTCAAGATTATGAGGGTGAGGAGTGAATGAGAACAACCTTATGACATCGAGTGTATAGACCAACAAAGGGGATGACTCAGGAGATTAATATGTATACAAATAAGGAGTTGGTAAGTCCATCTGTCGAGAGTTCAAGAAATGGTTCAGAGGTTATAGGTTTAAAAAAATGACCAAAAAGAACATATGGTTAAATTGTGATTTTTACATAACCATTTAAAAAGAGGCACAAGCCTATGGGTTCATGCACCATTGACTACCTAATAGATGAGAAGCAATTGTTCTCCATTACTAATTGTATTTCAAGTTCATTGAGCAACTCTAAGGAGAGGGAAATATGAGTTGGCATAATAAGGGAGGAGTGGTTCCGGGGGTTGAGTACTCCAATTATATGGTTAGATGACAATTTCTTGAACTTCTTGAAAGTATGCTACTAATATTTATATAAGCTTTTACTAACTTCAATTTTTTGTTGGCAAATATTCATTATTTGTGTTATTAAATAAGATAGTGAATTTAGAGCTATAGCTTTGCCATAATTATGTTAGAAGAACCATTTGATCTATATTATAGATTAACAATCTCCATTTATCTTAAGCCTAAGAGAGAGGAAGCTTTTAGTTGGCCTAATGTGGCAATTATGTATGCCATTGGAGATGTACATATGTACCTAAAGTCATGGGTGGTAATATTTTTCAATAAATAAATAAAAAAACTCTATAGAATTTTATGTGAGATCTTACCTTCAACAAAGTCCATGAATTTGTATGATTGTGATCCACATTGTTGGCCTTAAAGGGTGTAATGATTTCGTTTTGCAATTTCTTTTCTCAATTGAATAAATAAGCAGTGCTATTCAACAACCTAAATACTCATATGATGCTCTATCATTTGATACAAGGGTATGTTAATATGATCAAGCAAGGTGCCTATTTTCTTTTTGAAGGATAATGAGGTAATCCCCTAGAGGACAAGCTCTTCAAATTGAGAAATTGATTGTGAAACATCTCTGCAACTTCATTTTATGCATGAAATATGCACAACAAAACTCAACAAACACAAATTTATAGTATAGCTTACTTTTATGAGAAATGTTATTTATTAAAATTTGAAATTGAATTGATATAAAATCTATAGTAGCAACAATAACAACAAAAATAATAAACTTTTATCCCACAACGTAACATAAATTCTTTTTCTCCATTATATCCTATGAATAGTCAAATTCTCATATATATATATATATATATATATATATATATATATATATATATATATATATATATATATATATATATATATATATATATATATATATATATATATATATATATATATATATATATATATATATGATTTTTAAAATCATCTAATAAAGTTTTATAAAGTTTACCACTAACTTTCTTATTATAAGTCGGATCTAATACATCTAAATACATCTACTCTACAATGACTTCCAACTATTTTCAATTTTCTTTTTCATTTGCACATATGTTATTTCGTATACATAAATGTTATATTATACATAAACCAAGTACTTGAAATAACTTATTTTAAACTTGCACAATGTTATTTTTGTTTCCTTTTAATCATATGTTACTAATAGATACTAAAACATTCTATGTTAAGCATTTTATTCGGATTATTCTATAGTACTTAAAATTAAAACAAAATAATTTTTTATTTTGTATCATCAATAATTTTAATCAATAATAAGTGACAATGATAACACAAGAGGGTAGGAGAAATTATTTTGTGTGATCACCAGATGATTCAGATGCAAATTAAGATACACCACCTCACCCGATATAAAACATTACACAACACCAGTATACAATAAAAAAAAGGAGTAGCACATCCTGACTCGCCTGTGGACCCCGTCTGGTGACTGCACAAAATAATTTCTTAGAGGGTATAGGATTTTCATCCCTTTCAGGCCCCTGACCGAATGAAAGAAAACTGAACTGTAAAGTTTCAGGAAGAAAATGATAAGAATGCCAAATTCAATCATTCTCCTCACATTGGTAAAAGAATAATTCAGCATGTAAGTAGAATCGTATGAGCATCAGCTAAGTGAGAAATCAGGCATTCTTACCATTTAACTTCCAGGAAACGAAGCATAAGAAAGATTCAACAATGCCATGACTTCCTATAAGCATTTGAAACCTCACATTCCCACCATTAACGCAAATAAACAACAGATGAAGAACTGCCACCACAGAAAGAAGGATGAACTTGAACAACTACCAGATGCAAAGTAGTACAGCATATGTAGATCATCACTTTGGCTATAATAATATAATATCAGCAGAACTATAACATCCAAAGCACAATACAAAATCCCAAATTCCAGTTTAAGAAGCTTAGCTGAACATCTTAAAGCTCTGTTTCAAACTTGAGGCAGATACCCATGCTGAAAAGTTCTTGATATAGAAGTTTTGCACCATATGGAACATTGATTCTTACAATGTTTTCTGCTGATTTGCAGAAGACACAGTAAGGTCCTCGGATCTTCCGGCCGCCCAACACCGGCCTCTGTATCACATTTGCAGCCCTCTTGCAGGTCTGGCATATATGCATCTGAGAGAAATCACTGAGGGTGAACATTCGTTCATAGAGGTTGGCAGCTGCGCCGTGAGCGAGTAAGCAATCGCGCTCCATCTCTCCAAACTTGACACCACCATATCTCTTCCGGTCGGCCACTGGCTGCCGGGTGAGTGGATGAACCGGGCCGGTGTTTCGATACTTCACCTTGTCCTCTGCCATGTGTATAAGTCTTTGGTAGAAGGTGGGGCCCATGAAGATCATACTCTGCATAAATTCCCCAGTGCGGCCATTTATAACCTTTTCACTTCCCCATCTACAAAAACCAGACCTGAATCCAAAAGGTGCCAAGGTCAAGGAATGTTGTAATGAAGAAAGGTATGTGCTGTGGAAACTGGAAACTTATAACTTTGTAATTAAAACAAATAGAGTGCAAACGCAAGAAATTTGACCTCAAGTTGCAGACTTTTACCAAACAGGCCAGCAATTTAACTTTTCATGAACTTCATAAAGCAAAACATATATTTTTCTCACAGGAAGTAATTGGATTGCATCTTACCGTTGCAGCTGATCATATATAATATCAACTGAGGGGGTGGAGAAAGGAGTAGCATAAGTAGTTGATCCTCCACAGGCAATTCCTTTCCCAAGAGCAGCCTCAAGCAACTGACCTGGTGTTTGACGGGTTGGGAAGGCATGTGGATTGATGACAATATCAGGGACTATGCCTTGGCGAGTGAAAGGAAAATTCTCCTGGTGCTCTAGTAAACCAATGACACCTTTCTGGCCATGCATGCTTGAGAACTTGTCCCCCAACCGAGGAGAACGAACCTTCGACCATTAAGCACATGAATAACAATAAGCTATTATCATGTTAATGGTGATCAAGTTAGCAAGTGTTTTATCAGTTTATAGAAAGAATCAGAAAAATACATCATCAGAAATTAAGCTATTCAAAGCAGACCTTTTTTTTAATGGTTTCACCAAACCTTTTTTGACATAGAACATCTTAGCTAAAGTTATCATTAGGAATAGTTTATCTAGTTGTTATATGTTTGTTACATAGAAAGTCTAGAATATTATACGGCTAGTTTATACATGCTAGTATTGTAGTAGGAAAGGATGATGGATATATGATATTTTGAAGCTTTAGGCTTGGGTTGATCTCCAATTTGTATTTTCCTTCTAGCAGGTCCGTTCTTCCAACGATCCACAACATCATTTTTTCTTACTTAATTAACCTGAGCAAAAAACGAACCGTATATGCAGAGTTCAAATGAAAGACAACCCATCACCCTCCAAATCATGCATAGTCGAGATTTCACCTAACAAGAGAACAAAACCTCAACCATTTAAGAGCATTTATATGAAGAAAAAATATTTCCGAAATTATTAATGCTCAAGCTAAAACATGTCTGGGCACCGTGCTAACACTAAGTGGTAGAAAGCAGAGCTAAGAATTGAAAATGAAAGGAAAATCATACGAAGTTATTTGAAGCACTAAGGGATAATTTATAAATATTTGCGAGAAAAAAAAAAGAAGCATCTATAATTCACTTTCTTCCAAATCAAACTTGCATAAATTTTATTTTTTTTTACTTAAAACCCCTTCAAAATCTAACTTTACTCCATATAATGACATTTATGATGGCATTGTTGGATATAATCTTTTGCTACTGCTTTCAGCTCACATTTTTCATGTTTAGCGGACATAAGCAAACAACTTCACATAAATGTGGACTTCAAATATAAGACAACCGCCCTCCTTCTCAGGGGAGGAACCAATCATTCTTTTGAGGATGGACAAAATCATTACATAAATAACTAAATATTAAAGAAAGTAAAAAGAAAAATTCAAAGCAAAATCTTATATTTCTTTGTACTAGGCGAAGAGGCTAACATTTGGAAAATTTTGAAGGAGAACCTATGGAGCAGATCACTTTGATTAAGTTCAAGCAAGTTTTCAGCAATTGATTTGTTCCTCTTCAATAAGACATGAAAACATAAAAGTTTTTTAAATATTACCCAAGCAACAAAGATAATAACTCGATATAAGGCAAAATTATATGATTATCTAAATATGCTCCAGAGCTGATTGGTATTCCAGATGAGAAATGTTTAGGATTTTTATGAGAGTCAAAAGATTAATTATGAAAGCAATAGATTCCAATTTGCAACAAGGATTTTACTAAGTAGAGAGTGCAAGATTAATTGAGTATGATATGATTATGGTAAGATAGAATTGAGAAAACAATAATAAAAATAGCCCAATAGGTGATGGAGGCAGCTAATTTGAGAAGAAGCAAAAAATTATTTATGGGCAACAATATCAATCAAAGAAAAACTAGCTTGTGAGTTTAGTTTGTGCTACACGTGGGAAGCTTCATTCAAGGAAATATTTGTTAACATTGAAAGATGCTATCTATGTAGTGAGCAAGGTCATATAAAGAAAAATTACCTAAATAAAATCTAGGGTGATAGAGGACAAAGGGGAATCTAAAGGTTAGAGTAGCTTAGAGGTGAAAAACTTGCTATGACAAACTAGTGGTGAAAGGATGACAAAATTCATATGCTTAAAGATTGTATTCGCCAAATTCATAAATATTACTAAAGCATTGACCGGTCCAAAAGGCAATCCAAAAAACTCATAATGCTCATAACTCAATTCGAAATGTTATCTTTCCAGCATCACTGTCATTCACCCTCACATGATTATAACTAAATTTTACATCAATTCTAGAAAATAATAAAACTACCTCTAATTGATTAAACAAATTATCATTTCCGTTCTTAATTTTCATCTTATTCATTACCACACATTATCTCGCTATACCCATCTTCTTGACAAACAAAATTGGGGAACTCCAAGGAGATGTACCGGATCTAATGCACCCCTTCTCTATCAACAATGATATTTGAATATTTAGTTCTAATCTTTAATAACCATTCTATTTGGTGCTTTAATAATCATTATAATTTCATATTGGTTTATCTATTACAAACTTCACTTGCCTTTTGATGCGACATAAAAAGTTTTTCATGAAAAATATCAATATACTCTTTCACCCTTTGGTGTGACACTCTACAATATTGTTAAGAGATATTATGGGGAGTTACAGGATGGGTGTATGTTTGTTAATTTTATGCATCAACAAATAAAAGGATGCGAAGAACTCAAGATTTGGTCTCAAGTTCAGGAATTTTACAACATGATGTATTTAGAATTTTAGAGAAATCCATAATACAAAATATGAGGAAGATCGGTAGCAACTCCTAACGCATGGTAGGAGTCATGCAATGAAACATTTGGAGCCTTGAGGGGGTTCCAAATATCATGCATGAAGGAAAATGTACATGATTATCTTTTGAGTTTATGTTTCAACAAATGACGTGGATGACTTGGAATTTGATTTCAAGCTCCAACAATTCATATATAAATAATTTAGAGCCTTGGGGTGGCTCCAAAAGTTATACATGAGAAAAGAGAGAGTGTTGTTTGTTGATCTTGTGCTTCAACAAACAAGGGATGGAATGAAACTATGATTTTGATCCTAAGGTCACAAGATTCATGCAATATAACACTTGGAGTTTTGAGGAAACTCCAAATATCATGCATGAAGAGGATGTGCATGAGAAAGAGAACTCCCCATCCCTCTAAGAATGTTCGGATACGTTAAAAAGAGGGAATGGCTCATTTGAAAGCTTCTAAATGGATTCCAAAGATCAATTTTAGGGTGATCTAAGAGGAACCTAAGAGAATATGTGTAAAACCCGAAAATCCTAATTTAGGCATCGCACGCTTTTTTTTAAAGCGCCGCGATGAGGTTTAAGTGAAATTTTCAAGGTTATCGGAATGCAACGAAATTAATTTTAGAAAATCCTACGCGAAATTCTGATCGTTTTAATATATAGAAGTTATGCCCAATTTTGCCTAATTTTGGAGTTATTAATTTTAGAAGTCCCTAAATGCCAACTTTGCCCCTAGGTTTTTCTTAAGCCGAATTTACTTAAGTGAGGGCAAGAGAGTCATTTAGCAAACCCCAAATCCTCTTAATGGCATAACCGAGCCCTCCCTCTCCATTCTCACGCGTGAAACCAAGCGGACCGAACGGGAGCGAACGGACGGGCGACGGGCGGCTTCCGCGAGGGCTCTCCGGCGACGATTTTCCGGCGAGAAATTTAGGTCGAATCGAAGAGGGCGACGAGGGAAACATTCAGGTACGATTATTTTGTAGCGAATCCTTCTAAATCTCTAGATATTTGAGATTGAAAAATCTAGGGTTTTTCCAAAACCTAGTTTTCTTTCAAATTTTCTTTAAGGGATTGTTAGGTGACGATTAGCAAAGCGTTTCAATGATAAAAATGAAAGAATTTGAGAAATTTTGGAAGATTTAGAAACTAGGGTTTTTTTTTTACCTAAAACCTTAAGTTTGTAAGGCACCTTTATGAAAATGATTCCTAAGGGTTTAGGAAATGTTTTTAAAGAAAAATTTTAAGTTTTTATCGAAAACTTCATTTTCTTAATTTTTAGGATTTTTTTAATCCGAAAATTATTATTATATTATTATAATATGTTAAGGATCAATTTAAAATAAATAATTTGATCAAATTGAGGATTTATGAATTTTCAAAATTTAGTTATTTATTAAATCCGAAAATCAACGTTTATTTAATTAATTATCCTTTAATTTTCGTTAGGAATGGTTAAAGGGAAAATGCCGAGTTTAGCAATTTGACTTAGGAATTTGACTTATGATTGTGACACGTTTACTTTATAAATCTTTCTTAGGTAGTGACCATTAAAGGGTAAGGTGGAAGAATTGTATCAAGGCGTGCCACATTTGGTTTGAGGTAGGTATTCATACCCCTTTTAATTTTATAAGTGTTAGATTTTATTCATTATTTAGAATGCAATCTCATATGTTTATTTTACTGTCAATATTTTATATACTGTCAATGTTTTGATGTTCCTAATTTTAAGAATACCCAGTTCATGCTTTCATTTCATGCATTAATGTGAAAGACAATTAAGGTATATGAATAAATGAAATGATTATGAAAGAAAATGAAAAGAATTTAATGAAATAAAATTTCATATGCATGTTGATCCGGAAGTACCAAACTAATGGTAATGGGGCTTTCAAAAGCCAAATAGTAATGGGGCTTGTATAAGCCAAATGGTAATGGGGTTCTGCGGAGCCAAATGGTAAAGGAAATGGCCAAAACTTTTGACTGCGTACCTGATCAGTACGAAAACTGGTACTTCCGGGACGGATGATACATTAGCATATTCATTTTTACATTTTGCATTGCATATGAAAGAGAAAAGAAATGAATGAAAGAAATCAATTGTTAAAAGAAAGAATGAAAGGAAAAATGAATAGTACATGTTATGACTCGCTCAATGAAATGAATTAGTTTTCAATTGTAAATGTTTTTAATATATGCATCTTATGAAATTAATTGTGATATGATTTACCTGCTGGGCTTTAGCTCATTCCTCGTTTTGGAAATCTTTTTCAGGAGAAAAGTAATGGCTGCACGACGACCTTACATGTATCGTCGTAGGGGACCTCAGGATGAAAGGTTCCCTTTATTTTATGCTTTAAGTCTAAGGTTTGAGTTAGTATCTGAGTATGAACTGTATTGTAGAGTTTATGTAATGTTGACTCAAAGGTTTTTATTGGTGTTGAGATGATCTGAACTGTTTGGGATTATCTGTATTTGATGTTGTTTTAGTGGCTCTTTCTTATTTATGGATGATATTTATGTACTGATGTTATTTATCTAATGAATTTGATTTATGTTTCTAATGCTCTTCCGTACGACCTTTTGGTCCCGCCCCGTTAACTCGGGCTAGCCGGGTCGGGTCGTGACAATATGCATGTGTGGACATGTCATTTTAGGATGCCAACAAATATCCAAGTCATTTGTTGTTGCCTGTGGCCAATTAACTTGCCGATTAGAGTGAAGGGTTATTTGTTATCATCCCTATGAGACTTGTAAAATACCCAAGATGAGTTTGATTAGTTTTATTTGTTCTAGGATTTGCACAAAATAAATCTTTGGGGATTCATGTAAAAAATCCTACGACAACTTGTTTGATTTTCCAAACAATCGAACGCATTTTGGACATTCAACAAAACCATAAAAAATTCACAAGTTTCATTAAATGTGAGCTCCTATAGTTGAGTGTTAACTTTTTCATAACATACAAATCTAAGAGATGTACATAGCATGCAACACTGTGAAAGTCTACACCTCGACATTTAACTTATCATCAAATAAAATATCCTAAATTTAGGAGTTTAGTTGTAGGTGAAGGTATTGGACACAACATGAATGCATTACATGCAAGATATAGGCATTGAACACAAGTCCAACGACCCGGTGCCTTGCTACCGTCCTTTTGGCTCCACATGAGAGCAAGTCATGGGAAATTACTTGATTTCCATGACTTAAACAAGTGGACAATGACATACAAAGGATTTTCTTTGGGTTTGAAAAGTAAAAGCGAGGTTTTCTAGGGACCGAAAGCATTTGGAGCATCAAACACACATCAACGGGATTAGGGACCTAGGTTTCACTAAGTTTTTGAGAAGTTTACCACGTCGAGTTGACACAACCGGATCCACAATCCACTCGCCTTCTCAAAAGCGAGATTGAAGCGACGAGCTGTTGTCCAAGCTCCTCCGTACGCAGAGTCAGCTGTCCAAAGTGCTCTAAAGCTAATGTCCTCCATATTTGAAGGCTTCCATATGCCGCTTTGCGGTTCCAAACTTGTCGGACTTGCAACAAGGAGTGGAAGAAACCTCTAGACCCTTCTTGAGTGTAAGAAGAGAGGGAGAACGACGTACCTAAAGCTCTCAAACTCTTCTACCGTGAAGAGTAAGCCGCAAGACAGCCCCACTCCATTCGGATATAGTCCGGTTGGGCTTCAACACACGTACACGAGAGAGGAAACCTCCTACTGCTCGGTCTTGGCTGCCTTCAGTAAATCACATGCGAAAGATACAACAGAAGGGCCACTCAGTCCGAACCCCGAGCCGACCGAGCCGTCCAACTCCACAGGGTCACTCACGCATGAGGAAGAGGGCTTCTGTCTCCGCCTCCTTCTGTCTTGGTTGGAAGAACCGCACGCAAGCAATAGGTCTCGAGCCCCTCTCCTTCTCTTGACCTCACGTTCGAACACGCCACAAATGAAGTCAAATAACCCTGTCTTCCGTCTCTCGCCTCTCGCCCTTTCTATAAAGGAAACGAGGCCTCAATCGTACAATAAGATTTTCTGATGAGGTCATCAATCAACGGTTCAGACACGTGTATCGCCGGAAGCATCGCCGATCGATGGCCACGATTCAGAGCTTATATTTTTAGTTATTCATGCATTTTCAGTTTTCAGTATTCCTGTTTTACCCTTGTGTGTGAGTGAGTCATGTTGGGGCCCCGAGGGCGATTTAGTAATTATTTATGCTTTTATTTTCTTGTATCTCATGACCTATATATAGGGGTCATGTATCATTGTATGAGGCTAATGAAGATTATGAAAATTTGTTTTGATTTCCCTTGTCTTCTTCTTTTCTCATTGTGGAGAGTTAGAGAGGAGAGTGAAAGCCCAAGGTGAGGGCGAAACGCAACACCCACCAGTCATTGGAAGAGTCCGTGGCTCGTGGTCTATATCCCGCATCCGATTCCTCTCCTCCTCCCCAACCCGCCGGCCTCCAACTTCCCATAGCCGCCGGCCTCCCTCCACCGCCACCATCCGACGGTGACATTTCAAACATCGGTTCAATCCCCGTCCCCTCAAATTCAGATTTTTGAACATCCAAAATTTGAATTTCAAAATCTTTCCTATTTTAGAAATTCCAAATTAGGAAAGTTTTGAATTCGTTTCATGACAAATTCCAAATTTCAAATGGATTTTGTTTTAGTTCTTTTCAAATCTCATGCAAGCAATTTTGGAAGCCACCCACTAGCACCCACACCAAATCCCTCCTTCTAGAAGCCGCCGGCCTCATGCTTGGGTGGAGCCCCATTAAGGCTCCATTAAGGCATTGAATCCTCTTGAATTAGGAATTAACTCCACTTAATTCTCCCTCCTATTTTACTTAAAACTG